>JAOEGS010005600.1:0-19011 GCA_025447755.1 Corythornis vintsioides
GGTGTTACCTGTCTGCTGAGTGGAGCTCAGAGAATGGCTCCAGCTGTCAATCTCAGTTTCACTCTCCCTGATACTCCCCGAGTCCTTTCACTTCAGCTTGAAGTCTCAAAACCTCATCCTCAAGCTGGGCTGCTCACCTGAGCAGATCATCTACCTGCTCACACTGCACACAGCCATGGGAGTTGCCCTCTGAGGTCAGCAACAGGCTGTGGAACTCTCTGCAGCCTGTCATCTGCACCTCTACATCCTTACCAACAACATGTGCCTGAATTCCCACTTTGACTTTGAATGAAGACAGAATTACGGTCTTCTTTTGTCGAGTGGATACCATACTGACCAGTCAGCAGCAAGCTTAACTGGATGAGCGCTTTTTTTTTTTAACCCCCTTCCACAGGCGCCAGCAATGCGTGCATGGCAGGGGCTACCTTCCCCTGTGCACAGGAGTAGGTATCTGGTTCGGCCACGTGTAAATCTCCCTGCCCAGCAACGGTACACCCCCTGAAAACAATTAACCCTCTCAGCTGTACCTGACCGGACCCTCGGACAGATGCTGCTGCTGTAGGCTAGTCCCTGGATTGAGAAAGCCTGTACCCTGTTAGGTAAATAGAAAAAGAGATTGTGTTTATAAAAATCGCTTCCCCTGTGTATGGGAGTAGATAAGACACTGTTAAACATAACATCGTTATGTTTTGTACTTTAACACTGAATTAGTTGGAATATTCTACTGTGATCAGTAATGGGAAAAAAAAGCATTTTATTTTTTCATTAATATGAAAACATTCCTGAAGAACACAACTTCAGAAACTGCAGTCAGATATACTCTTAAGTGCAGATGTCTACTTAGTGGTTGAAACCATGTTAGCAAAAAAAAGTAAGACAAAGACCAAGAGCTGCTTTCTGCTAGAAGGGTACATGTAACTTGTGAGAGCAGCTGCCATGACAATCCCCTGCAGCAGCTCTTCCAGGAATTCTGTTGTACTCCCCAGCAGGAGTGTGGCCATACCTCCACCCCAGCCAGCTAAGCTTGTGTCCTGTTAGCCTGAATTCAACCTGATTGCCTAAAGAACCGAGACCTGACCCACTGTGCTGCACACTGAGGCATGCACGATACACACAGCACATGAGCCTCAGGACTGGCAACAGAGAGGCTGCTTTGGAGACCCAATGAAGTGCACGAGGCATGAATCAAAGACTGGTACACACAAGCCACATAACCCATTTTCTGTTTGACACACTGTTCTAAACTAAGCATGCTTTCTTAAAGTCACTTTCTTTTTCTTGTCTGGGAAGCTATGCAATGCTTTTCACTAATTCTAAAACCACAGATTTACAATCATTTATATGCCAGAAAATGGCACTGAAATATTTGCAGTGCAGTCAAGCTCTAAACAGCTAGAAGTACTGAGATTTACCTTCTTGCTTGCCCTGAAGAACAGGCACAGGAGTAGCCTTCCAGGAAGAACATCCTAAAAATGAAGTCAAGGAAAATGAGGGGGGAGGGTAAGAAGGAAGTGGCAGACAAATAACAGTGCCTTTAAGAATGGGGTGTATCTGTGGGAGCAGACAGGGAAGAGGATGGAAGACACATTAACTTATTTTAGTAGAGATAACTAAACCTTACACAAATGTGGAAAAAGAGGAGCATGTGACTCCAACAGCTGGAAGAAAGACAACAGTAAATTTGATTCTGTGATTTGAATTATATTCCTTTTGCCTTGCACATGAAGAATAAAATCTGTGGATTATCTGTTCAGTTTGAACTTAGAGGACTCCTATCCTTTCACATGGTAAGGTCAAAGCTTCAAAGGAAGTTTCCATAACTCATAAATCTTTACAGAAAACTTCACTAAATGTTACAGTCAGCTCTATTATAATCTTTTCACAAGAATTACAGGAGGTGAAGCTTGGGCAGTTTCCTACTAACAAACAATTTTTTTCTAAAACTGTAACTAACAATGCAGCAGTATATGTTCCATATAGGCAAAAGCTTTTGCTGTTACATCTAATTGATGCACAATTCCCAAGAGCCTCAGAAAACAAACCCAAAGATGAGTCATGTAGTTACGGTTTGCTCAGGATCTCTGCAGAGTGGGACAGGAAAGGGGAGGAGCGAATAGAAAGGAATACAGGAATTTATGCATTTCTAAACTGGTAAAATACAGCCTGAAAAAGCTCATGCCTTGAGCCTGAAAAAGCTCAAATTTCCCCTCCTCCATTTTCACCTTGCTTAGCAAATTACCTTCAGTTTTCCTTATGTCTCTTGGAAACTCAAAGGATGCAGCTCAACTAGGGATGGAGCAGTAAGGCTGTACTGACGGTCTCTCACAGCAGTTCCCAACAGCTTAGGAGACATTGTTCAGAGAAAGAAAAGGCTCTGAATAAAGATACTGACAGTCCAGAAGAAAAATATCTCTCCTGCAACTAATTTTACATTCTTTGCAAATACAATCAACACTGCACAGACTTCTGATTTTGGTCCTTCACTCCTGTGGCAGAATTTTAATTATTCAAATTCCAAAGGAAAAAACCCAAACAACAAACAAGCAAGAGAAGCAAAAAGGATGGGAAGAAGGAAAAGAACAAATAAACCAATCAAACCATTTCTGAGATTCTGTATACTCAAAAAGTTTTTTTTTTCTTTTAAAGTGACTAAACAGCTTCCATCAAAGTTTAATTCAAGACTTTATTAAACATTTTTATAGCTTCTAAATGCAGAAATGTGAAAAAAACCCACCAAAATTAACACCAACATTAAATATACATGAGCAACAGGCTGGTAGCACAAGTATTTGACTACTCTGTGGGAAAGTTAGATAAGTAATAATGAGTTAACAAGGTTGCCTGTGGGTTTAAAACTATTAGAAATTATTAACATGACAATAAAATTTTCCCGATATGTTATGAAGTCTTTTCTGTGAATAAGATTAAAAACTATTTAGCTTTTTTTAAAAAAAAATAATTCTTAGAATGTACAGTTTTTCACTTATTTATGTAGCAAGTTGTGTTTTCCCCTACCCTCCCATCTGAACATTTAGAAGAAAATATCTCGTTTCCAGAACTTCAGGTATTTGAGTTTTCAGGTTGACACAGTCAGAAGTGACTGCATTTCAACAAAAATTGTTTGAATTTATTCAACAGTTCTGAGAAAAGACTGACATTCTCCTACAGCAGCCTTTTAAAAATCAAGTAAGTAATCATCCTTGAAGAAGTGTAACATAATGGTTAGTTTGCTATTATCTGTTTCCTGACAAATAATGCTAATCTAGATCAGCAGTCAAAGACAGAATTTTGCAGAATGAAAATGTACATTAACATTTTAAATTGAGATAAATACTTGAAAACTTACTTCAATACTATTACTATAAGAAACAAACTGCTAACTTTTGATCCAACATCATCTCCTCTCACTTTTCCATTATTTTCCTGATAAGACAAAAGATATACCACTTAACTTTAAAATTTAGTTTTCAACAGTCCTTCAGGGGAAATCTGACTTAAATGTTTTGTGCTTCAGTTAGAAAATATGCACACGTTTCTTCAATTGTTCTAGATGCCTTGCATCAACATCCTGCAGAATTAACACAGTGGCTTTAGAATTAAGTGGATTAAACTCTATAGTCATCAAACAACAGAGATCTATTAGTTGTTTTTGACATTTTTCTAAACCATCTTTAAGCTTCGGACGTAAAGCTGGATCCTTTTTCATCTTACTCATTTCAAGCACTGAAAAGCCAATCAAACTTGTTAGAATATCATCAGCAAAATCTACTTCAAGATAAGATGAACCATCAGATATTTTTGCCTTCATACCCCAGGATCCATTGCTGCTTGTGAGGTTTCCTGTGAGAGTAACAATAAAACACTTAACTTTCAGAATGGTAACTGTTGCTGGTTTTTTTTCAAGGAGAAGGGAAATATATGTAAAAGGTAGAGAATCTAAATCTAAATCTGCCTCTACTGCTCTGCAAGGAAAGGCCTGTGAATCATGCTTTTGCTGATCTTCTTCTGGATCTATTTTTGAGGAAAACACAGGATCATCATTTAACAGCCTGCTCTCAGAAGTGTTCTGGGATTTACGTCTGCTTTTATCAAGGTCTATATCAATTTGGCTTTCTTCAGGAGGATTTTCCAAAGAAAAATCTACAGAACTGCAGGTCTGATGTACACTCTTTTGCTGCAAAACACTACTCATGCCATTTCCATCTTCATCAAATACTGTTCTTCCAAAAGTATTTTGCTTATGGGTAGCTTCTGTAGGCTTATCTCTTTCAGTCATATCATCTTTTTCACAAATGCCATTTAGAGATGAATTGCAGGACCTCCTAGATGTATGTGGAAGTCTCTCAGTAATTAAACTTACACTTCTGTTCGTGATCGCTGGTGGGACTTCTTTCGTATCTCTTTGCATATCTTCTTCCAGAACAAAGACATCTTCTACAAGAGGGTCATTTAAAACTCCATCAACATATTCTACAGGAAGTGAAACTGGTTCATCGGAATGAGCCAAAGGACTTCCAGATTCTGACAGCAAATAATTCCTATTGTGTGCGTTCAGTGAACCTGAGGTTGTACTAAAATTGTTGCTTCTACTGCAGTATCCACTTTCCAAAGATGTTTCATTGTTTAAAGTAAAGTGATTATTTTCATCAAGACTAGCTAAAAGCTCTTCATCCGAAGGGCCTAGAGTTTGTTCTAATTCATCCACAGGCCTTGAAACAATTTGGTCGTGACCAGCTTGTCCAGCAAAATTAGGATTTTCAGTTTCTCCAATTAACCTAGCAAGGACTCTTTCCTGAGAATACTCCTCCAGAAGAGCATCCACTTCACCCCCCAACAGTTTCACATTTTCCGCTTTAAGCAGAAGGACCCCAAGACGATATGCAATGTTACCCTGTACAGTGATTTTTGTTCCAGGAGGAAGATTACTGTGGAGGACAGGCACTGGTTGATACTCCATGCCCTGAATTTGATGTATCCCATCAGTTAGTTGCAGCATCAACATCCGAGTAGGCTTTGCTTCCCAGGGCTTCTGGAATGCCTGTGTACAAGCTGTTACTTCTTCATTTACAGCATTTTTCCCTCTTAGATTCTGCAACTGGGAATACGCTGGCTGGCTAACATCAACCAGTGAATCAACCTGTATGGAGTAGAAACCTGACAACTCTCCTTTGGGATCATCCAAGAGGCAGTCAGGCAAAATGGGATATTCCAAATCTCTTAGATCTGTAAGAAGCCATTGCTCAAATACCTGCCTGTTAATTTGAGCTTGACTTAAGTGACTACCACTATTTTCTTCCTGGATCCAATTAATACATGCTTCCAGCCATATCAAAGGAACTTTAACATGCCAGGTGTTTGAAAGCCAAGTTTCCACTCTTGCTGCAATGTTAGATGTAGCCATTTCTTTTCAAGTTAAGAGAGTTCCCTAGAACAAAACCCAGAGATACATATTTACTCTTCTGAAAACAGCTAAAGTTATGACAAGTCTCTCACTTGTATTATGCATAAATTTGTTCTCAGTTAAAAGTTCTGCTATTTTAAATGTGACAACATAGACACAATTTAATTAAAAACAGTTCTACAGATACTAAAAATAAACATGTATTTCTAATATTTAAAATTTTAATCAGCATTAAAATATGTGAGGTTTACTCATCATGGAGTATCAGCTAAGAATGGAGACTTCTACAAGCAATCCTGCTTGGCGACTTCTCTTTTCTGCTAATTAGAAACATACAACTTAAATTATTTTGTTATGGATAGAAAGCTAGTGGCCAAAAAGAGAACAAACAAACCAACTAACCAACCAAAATAATAGGTTGTCTTCTTTTTTTTGTAATTTCTGGCGCTGCTGCTATGAACATCTAATTTACTTTATCAATTGACCTGAGAAGTTATCCCATTTCATCTGCACTGTTATGAACAGAAGAAATGCTATCTATAACAGAACCAAGCTGAGATCTGCCAGCACTTGTATCAGAGGGGTGAGTTTTTCAACTGTAACTGGATGGAAGCTTTGTATCTGACAACAGAAACATATCTTGAAACATCATTGTTACCTAGAGACCCAGTCCAGGATTTGGCCAAAATAGCACACAGTCTTGGCAGTCATATCATAAATCAGTGGCTAATAGGCTCTAGTTTCATGTTAGTTTAGGAAGTAGCTATGCACAAACAGAATAAACTAGAACAGAACACCAGCCCAGAACACCTTGGATTGGTGTCCTCATTTGAGCGAGAACAGAGGTAATTCTGTTCAGTGATTTCACATGTCAGCTCAGTTCTTCGAGTTAACTGCACTGTCTGAAGTTTGCAGCCTGTTCTCACAGGCAATGTCTGCTCCTAGCAGTGGTAAAGATCCATATTTAGAGCTACTACCAAGGATTGGTGTGCAGACCAACGCCACTGCTGGATCTTGTGTAACACACTGGGGGATGCAGAGAGTAAGAGGCTGCAGCTGCTGGGAGAAGCGGACAAGACAGTTGACCCCAAGCTCACTAGTAAGGGATTCCATCCCCTATATGTCATATCCAATATAAAGCTGAGGGATCATGAGGAACAAATTGTCTCTGCTCACGTACTCCAGCTTCTTCTTTTTATGCAATGGCCAGCATCTCTATCAGTGTGTTCCTGAATCTCGTACCAGAATCTAGCTCAGAGGCCCAGACTAGGACTCTACCAGTGCCTGCTCCACAACATCAGTGATGATGGTGATGTAATTACCATTGTGGGGGTTGGGTTCCATTTCTCATGTACTTGTATATATCCCATTTTTAGTATTTTCATTAAAGCTGTTCTAGTTTCCTTTTCTAATCATTCAGTTTCTCTCCCTTACTCCCTTACTCTTCCCCTTTGGGAAGGGAGGGGATTTAACAGAGAGCATCTGATATAAGTCTAAGAGGTTGCCCTGACCCTAAATCGTGACTGTTATGAGGGACCTCTAAAGGTCAACTAGTCCAACTCCCCTGCAGTAAGCAGGGGCATTCTCAACTAGATCAGGTTGCTCAGAGCCCCAACAAGCCTCACCTTGAATGTCTCCAGGGATGGCATGTCCACAACCTCCCTGACCTGCCTGTTCCAGTGCTTCACTACCCTCATAGAAAATAACTTCTTACTAATGTCCAGTCTAAATCTGCCCTTCTCTGGTTTAAAATTCTCATCCTATTGCTACATGCCCTTGTAAATAGTACCTCCCCACCTTTCTTGAATGGCCCCTTCAGGTACTGGAAAGCCAGTGTAAGGTCTCTGCAAAGCCTTCTCTTCTCCAGGCTGAAGAGGAGTACAGTAGGCATAAAAAAGGAGAATTTAAGTTGGCAGTGACCTACAATGATCATCCAGTCCAACTGCCTGACTGCTTCAGGGCTGACCAAAAGTTAAAGCATGTTTAATTAAGGGCATTGTCCAAATGTCATTTAAACACTGATAGGCTTGGGGCAACAATCACCTCTCTGGCAAGCCTATTCCAGTGTTCTACCACTCTCAGTAAATAAATGCTTCCTAATGTCCAGTCACATCCCCTGATGCAGCTTTGAACAATCCCCACATGTCCTACCACTAGATACCAGGGAGATCACCACCTCTTTCCACTTCCCCTCCCCATGAAGCTGTAGAAAGCAATAAGGTTGTCCCTCAGCCTCCTTCTCTCCAAACTACACAAGCCCAGAGGCCTCAGCTGCTCCTCACAGGACACACCTTCCAGTCATTTCATTAGCTTTATTGTCCTTCTCTGGGGTCTTTAAAGGACCTTCACAATCTTCTTAAAACTGTGAGTCCCAGAATTGCAAACAATACCCAAGGTGAGGCTGCACAAACCCTGAATACAGCAGGATAATCACCTCTTTTGCTCGGCTGGTTTTGCCACAACCCTTGCATACAGTTTGGCCTCTCAGCTGCCAGGATACGCTGCTGACTCACATTGAGCCTGTTGTCAACCAGCACCCACAGATCCCTTTCCATATGGCTGCTCCCCAGACACTCTTCCCCCAATTCATACTTTCAACTGGCATTGCTCCACCCAAGATGCAGAATTTGGCATTTGATTTGGTTAAATTTCATGCCACTGATGATGGCCAATGCTCCAATGTTATCTCAGAATCACAGAATGTTACAGATTGAAAGGGACCACCAAAGATCATCAAGTCCAACCCTCCTGCCAGAGCAGGACAAAGCTAGAAGTGCATCCAGACAGGTTTTGAAAGTTTCCAAAGAAGGAGACTCCACAATCTCTCTGAGGAGTCTGTTCTAGTGCTATCTACCTCTCCTCTATCTCTTGTCCTTTAAGTGAGTCCACAGCACCTCCCCAGTTTGGTATGGACAGCAAACTTGGTAATGGTGCATTCATTTCCTACATTCAGATTGTAGATACAGTTATTGAATTAGGATGCTTAACTGTGTCAGATCAAATTTAACTCCATAGAAAGGATGACAAACGATCTCAGCCTTCCCATAGAACACAATGAAAACAGAAATTACCATAAGAATAGTTGAGAAACACCAGGTTTGGGGATTTTTTTCCACTGTAGCTTGAAATAAAGTGAAAAACAGCCTGCCTAAGAGCTCTTCCCTAAGTTCCGCCACTCAGAAGACACCGTGTACTTACTTAAGAGTGCCAGTTTGTTACTGCGGCGGCGCTGCCCCTGTGCGCAGGGGTCCTGATGGACGCCAAGGAGCCTCACGTCAGGGAGGAGGGGGGGTTATTTTCGCACCCCACGAGGCCCCCCCTTACCTCGCGCCACCTGCAGTGAAGCGGCCCCCACTTACCGGGGCGAGCAGACGGTACCAGCGGACCGCCCCAGCTGCCACCACCGCGGGCCTGAGGTGGGGGAGGGGCCGGTGGGATGAGGGGTAGGATGCGGGCGGGGTATCAGAGAGCTGATCCGTGACGTAGCTCCTCAAAAACCCCGCGCGATCTAGCAGCCAATAGGCGTCATGCATCGCGCGCGCTTTTAAACATCGCGAGAGCACCCAGCGAGAGCCTCCACCTCCTCCCCCCACCTCGGCGCCGGGCAGCGAGCACAAGGCGGGGTTTTCGCAGACGCCATTTTCTCTTCTCAGGACTGAGGTCTCTCTCGCTCTCGATAGCCAGTCACCGCTGCTTGCACCGCTTCCATCGCGGCGCTCACCGGGCAGGTAGAGATACCAACCGGTCGCGGCGACGCGGAGAGGGGCGACGGGGGGCGGGGCAGGAGGAGCGGGCCGGATGACGCTGTTCTTCTCTCGGCGGCCAGGCCTGTCTCGCCTTGGCCCTCACGGAGGGCGGGGAGGAACCGGGGGCTGCCCCTTACCCTGATGGGCAGCGGCCTTGCCTAATGGGCCCGTTGCGGGCGCGCTCACGGTGGAGACGACGGGGCCAATCAGCGGGTGGCGTTGGTCGATGTGCGCGGTGGTGGTGGAAACTGCCCTCTTTTCTCTCCCATACGCGGCGGGAGCGGCGGCGGGTGCAGGTACGCGCAGTCCGTGGCGAGATGTAGCTAGGGTCGGCGAGGCAGGGGCGCACCGGTGGAGGTGGGGGGGGGGGCGCCACCACACACACACGGGTCAAGCTGGGCTTCAGTGGCTCCAGTAGAGCCGCCATCGTGCCCCTCTCGGCGCTGTTGCGTGACACAGCGATGTGGGATGCCTTCCCTGTTGCGGGGCCTCGACCGCCCCCAGGAACCGCCGTTGCGCCTCGCGACTCACGTGGGGCCTCTCGGGGCAGCGGTGAAATAGGGTGAGCAGTGCTTGGAGATAGAGGTCGGCGTGTCGCCGCCTCGGCTGATGCTGGGGATAGCCTTTCAGGCAGTTTCAGGACACTCAGCCCCTTCTTGCCCCGAGGGGGAAACGGTAAGGGTTACCGGGGAAGCTTCGGGCGGCCCTGTGGCCGGGCCAGCATGCCTTCCTTAGGGGCGATGCGATGGACGGCAGGGCTAGCGGGTACTAAGGGTGGGGTAGTGGCCGCTGCCGCTTTCCCGGGCCCGCCCTTGGTAACTCTGTGCCCGGGGCGAGATGTCGGAATTAATGGCGGGCGGAGGGAAGGGCGATCTCGGCCGCGGCCTGTGCGGAGGCGGCCGCGGGAGGCCGATTGCTGAGCGTCCAGCATCGCGGCCTGCCTCTTTCGGAGGCAGGCGGCGGCGGTGGAGTTCCCGTGGCGGCACGGCTGTCCCTTTCCGCCGTCGGCGCCAGTGCTGGGACCGCCAAGTGCCTCCTTTGTGTCTCCCTGGGCAGAGGGGGGTAAATCTCCCTGCGACCGCGTGGTGGTGGTGGTTTTTCCGTTTACGGCTCCGCCTAGCAGCGGGCACGCGCCATTACAGCGGACGCCATTTCTGATGGTCCCCGCCGCCGGGGCGATGAGACTGTGGCTGCGGAAGTTATGTAACGCCGCCGCTCCTACGCCCGGGAGCCGGCCGTGCTCGCCTCGGCGGCGGCCGGGCGACAGAGGCAGCGCGGGCGACGGGCGCCAGGGGAGGGAGAAGGACGGGCAGGAGGAGCTGCTTCGCTCCGCAGGGACGGGAGCTTATGTGATCTGGCGTTGTCTTGCTCTTGTCTTACGTCTGTCGTAGTTAGTGCCACCTTCTGCTTTTCGTGGCCGCTTTATCCTTGCAGTGATTATAAAAACATGGAATTAGTGAGTTTAATCCCTCAAATTCGATTTACCTAGTAGACCGCAATAGCTGAGGGCATCTTATATACTCATGGCTAGTCATGCCCCGAACAGTATATTACAGTTCACTCTGCGCTGTGCTAAAATTCTTGGAGTGATAGGAAATAAAATAACAGAAGTCAGAAGGATCTTTTTAAATCGTGTAAAAATCTGCATGGCCCCTCCTACTGCTTCCTCGCATAACAGCATTCTGGCAACATCTGGCTGAGATTTCACTATCGTTAAATCTCTCTCTGCCCATTAGCTCAGTTCTAGTAGTGCCTGGAAGGACCAGCGTGTGCTGAGAATGGAATGCAGTGTCTGCTTTCTGCCTGTACAATGCTATCTGGGTAACAGTAACAGCTGGCTGAGAGTGTGTTTAAAAAATTAATTTGCCTCTTTGTTTGTTTGTTTTGTTTTGCGTCCGTGGCTAGCAGAATGAGTGGCTGCTATTTGTTGAAATGCTGGAAATTAGTAAAATAACTAAGAGAAAATATGTGATTGACCTGTGTTATCTTCAGAAACTTTTTTTTTTTTTTTTTTGAATAAGCTTCAAAATTGCTTTTGTCTTTACGTTTTCTGATGTGGTTTGCTAGTATTCCACGATAAACTTAACAAAAGCAAGTCACAAAAAAGACAGTGTATAGCAGAAAAACATGGAGAACTCGAATGCTTTTCAGGCTCCTGGTTGTGTGTGTGTAGAGAACTGTATGTGGCTACAAACGCTGGTAGTTTAATTTTTTTTTTTTTTTTCTCTAATGGCTAGAGGCTGTAATTTTTCTTTTGTTCCTCTATTATACTTGAGTGGAAGGCATGCTAAAATGCCGACTAGTACATTAGTAGAAAATATATAAAACTAATGCTAATAGTTACCATAATAGGGTTTTTTTGAACTAAACAGCAGAAGATTTGTTATGTGTAGTGTCCTTTAAAAAGTAAATCTGATGTATGTATCCTAAACTGCGTTGAAAATTGGAGCTGGATGCATATGGACTTAAAATACATGAAAATAATTTTAGTAAATCTAGTTACTTAAAATTAGTATATACCCAAATCCTGTAATTCAGACAGTAGCTGTTAAACTGTAAAGTTACAGACTGTTTTTTTAAAAATCTCCCTTTAGTGGTGTGTTTGGCCTGGATATGTACTCCCTTTTGTAAATAAAAGCTTTGTAGCAAAAACTCAGGACAAACTGTGGTTTTTGGCTGCAGCAAGAATTGGAGCTGTAAGTGATCAGAGTCAAAACTGATCTATGCTGTTTCGTAGGCTCTTGATCCCGCCCAGAATACTTGAGTTTTTATCTGCAAGATATATAATAGTGGTAAGTTCTAGAAGCAGGCATTTCTTTTTGCTGCTTCCCTTTAGCACAATGTACAAATTGCCTTTTCAGAAAACAGATGTATCAGATATTTTGTTATTCTTCAACAGGTTTTTCCCTGCCCTCTTAAGAAAAACAGGCAATGGAGACTGAACAACAGGAAGAGACCTTTACCAACACAGAGACAAATGGTAAATTTTTTAAAGGACTATATCTTTTTAAGATGGAACTTCTCTAAATTTCAGTGTTTCTAAATATTTTGTAATACTTTAACAAATGTTTATATTAGCAGTTGTTTGGCATTCTGCTTTAAATCTTTTTATTTTTAATTAGACAACATCATTACAGATGCTTTTGAAGCATTAATGCGTAATCTTTCCATTGGCATGTTTTAGACATAGGATAAGTAGCTGAAAGTTACGACTAAGGATTTGCAGATATTTCATAGTTGCATGTTAAGTACTCGTAAGTGGCAGCATTGAAGAATATTATCAGGCATGTCCATTTATTGAAGTTTTTACATTCAGGAGTATAAACATATGAAATACCTCTGAAAGGCTTAATGAAAAACTTCTTGAGTATAATTAATGTGGAATTTAGGGCATTACTGTTATTGATTCACAACAGTTTTTTTTTTTTCCAAACAGTAGTTGAATTGCTGCTTTACTCTTGTTCCACTGGTATTTCAGTATAGAACAAACTACTTTTGAATTTTTTGTCTGAAAGGTTTTCCACAGTTGTAAATTGCAATTATATACTAAGTGGGTGGTGGTGGTGCTGCACCACTTTAAGCAGCGTGTTGTGAATTTCTTACTGGCTTGCATGCAGTATTCTCATTTAAACCATAGCTTATCAATTTTAATGGATTTCAGTAGTTAATGATAAGATGATATAAATACCTGTTTCCAGAATGTGTTAAGAATACAGAACATAAATTTGGCATGGGTTCTGTTTTATTACAACTTAGAAAGTTAAATAAATGTTTGTGTTTCCCCCCTATGGACCTCTCTACAGGCAAACGTCCTGCAGAAGATATGGAGGAAGAGCAGGCTTTCAAAAGATCTCGGAACACAGATGAGATGGTTGAACTGCGCATCCTGCTTCAGAGCAAAGTATGGCTTTTTGTTTTTACATCTTTAACGTACAGCATTGCTCAAAACAGTGGTGACAAAGTGTATTTTGGGATATATATTTAGAAACAATATGCACTTTAGTGTGTGGTAACTTATTTGGAATAATTTGAGGTGTTCTTGAATGCTACTAAAAATAGTTGCAATGGAACTACCTTAGTGACCCTTGTAAAGGGCAATACCCTAAGGATCAATACAAGTTATTTTTAACAGATGTACTAATTGAAAATACAGAGCGATAGAAGTCTAAGGTGTTTTTACATTTGAGTGGAAGGTTGTTATTTTCAGGGGAATGACTGTGTCCTTCAGAAAGGAAGCAGTTTAGAGAGTGATCAGCTAATTATTTTAAATTATGAAAGGTAGAACTTCTTAGGGTTTTAGTAACACTCCTAAAGAGACCTACTAAACTTGTTCAGTTATACCAACAGGAAGAAATGTTGGAGTAATGCTTCAGGGACTGCACTGGTTTAATTGAAAACTGTTAATAGTTCGAGTGAAGTGGTTATATATGAACTTCTGGTGTTTCCAGATGGTACAGATTATTTGTACTTTGGGTCTTATGTTGGCATGTGGGAATACCTTAATTCAGCATGGTCTTTCTGACCAGTAGTTGTTAAATGAGGTAACATGAAATATTTTGTGTGCTGTTATTATAATGTACAGTCTGTGTACTAATATCAGTACTTTTGCATGTAATCCTTGAAATAACCTGGTAAAATACAGTTCTGCAGTTACACACCTTGACTGTTAGTGTATTGCTGTTGTTGCTGGAAACTTGAATTTATCAACTTTCAACATTGACGTTTTTCAGAATATGCTGCTCTGAGAAGCCAGTTGTTACAGAGGTATAAACCAAATTTAGAACTAGAAATTATTAAGAAGAGTTTGGAGATCAACAGTTGAATTTACAAATATACTCTTAAAAAACCCAAACAAATAATAATAAAATACTAATTTTAAAAGCACCCCAAAAATCAAAATCCTCTTAAAAAAAAATTAGAGAAATAATTGTCCTACATTACAGTCATACACTGTATTTTTGGAGAGCTATAGTTTATGAGATTGCTTTAACACAGGCAGAACTGCCTACAAATTTCCATATGAAATTGAAATATTAGATGCAAAACTGAGTATCCTTCTCTTACCTAAATTCAGTGGTAAGAGCTATTGGTCATTTTTTCCAGTGACAAACTATATGAGTTTGTTTGATTTGATTTGAACATTTCAAAAGCAGTGACTGCCAGTCCCCACCCCCTAGGGAATGCAAAACAGATTTGCCATTCTTAGCCTTGAGTTCAAAAATGTAGTCTGTTCTGTCTTCCATAACTTAACTTCTGAAAAATATTTTCCAGAATGCTGGAGCAGTGATTGGAAAAGGTGGCAAAAATATTAAGGCCCTTCGTACAGACGTGAGTATATATGTGTTTGAACTAATTTAACACTAATTCTTTCAGAGCACTACACCGAAAGCTTGGTTGCGTGCATTTCTGCCAGTGGAAGCAGTTCAACTCTAGACATCAATAGTCCAGTTACAAGCCATTTGTATTGATTGTCAGAGCAGATCACGAAGTTCCTCAATTTCTATTGTAATTAAAACCCAGCTTGACTTGTATGGGACAAGAGGCTTATATTAAAACTTTCCACTTTTGGATAGGATTCCTCTAAATTACACACTTAAAGTATGTTAACATCCTAATTAGAAACACTGACCAAGCTTAAACCCCTTCATTGTACCATTTCCCATACATGTGAATCAATTTTAGTACTCCCGAAACTAGGTGGCTGGCTTAACCCAGTTGATAGAGGAATTCTTTAAATATTCTAAAAATTCTTTACACTTCCTTTAAACAAGCAAAACAGCCCATCTGTTCATTAACAGCTTGCACACAAAGTTCAAGAGCACTAATGTTAAGGTTGCTTGATTTAGGTAGGGTTATAGAACAGTAAAGGAACATCCTATTCTCTTACTAGGAAACAGTTTTAAATGGTCATGAATTACTTGCCTATTCACATTTTACAGTGAGTTGACTCTTGTGATTAGACACATGCTCAGCATTAATGTTGTGTATTTATAAAACTTGGCAACACTTCTTAAATTCCATTCGTTTACACTCCTGTACTTAACTTCAGCTACAATTTCAACAGTTTTTTTCCGATCAAGACTCTGTTCAACAACATTTTGGCAATATATCCTTACAAACCAGTTCCAACTAAGTTCATAAACTACCACAACTAGAACTGAGGCTTAAGTTAAAATGGTCAGGAATCATACATATGCTCACTAACTTTGGCAGCTAGTTCTTTCATTTTTTTTTAGGGTGTTTTGTTTTGGTTTTTTTTCCAGTGTTTCTCTTCTGGTTGTTTTTTTGGTTTTTGTTTTTGTTTTTTTTAAGTATATCAGGACATCACCCAAGTCCAGATAATTTAGGTTGTTCTGGAAAACTAACTTTCCCAATTTCCCAAGGTTCTAGTAATAGCGATCTCGACAGGTTTTGTGTCTACCCTCATGAGCCAGCCTGCTACTGAAACAATCATATGTTAAAAGGAAAAAAGTAGTTTAGTCAGTTCAAGTGACTCATTTTTAAGGTCCATACTGTTAAGCCGCAGTTGGTGTAGCAATCCGTTATTGTGTTAGTCTTCAGAACAACGTAAGCTTGTTTCATTAATTGAGAGTAATGAGTATAGTTTGTATTAAATTAAAATTTATTGCTTTTCCCCCTTTTCCCTCTCCTTGTTTTTTTGGCCATATATCTCCGTTGCCCATGTACTGGATCGACTTGCCCCTGCGTTGCCCACCATGACGTTGGCCCATCCGCCCCTGAACGCTCATGTGAAAACCCTGGTTGGCTATGCCCAAAAATGTGCTCGTTGCCAAACGGGTACCATACCTGACAACTTCCGATTGAATACCCATGCCCAATGCCAACATCCACGAACGCCAATGACCAATGCAGTACAATGCCAGTGTTTCAGTCCCAGACAGCAGTGGCCCCGAGCGGTATGTCCCAACAGTTTATGCCTCACTGCCTGATTAGAAAGAGAGAAATGTATTTTATTACCTGCCTTTGATATAATTAAATAGTATCCCCTTATAGACGGTGTATTGTTTTTTTTTTCAAGTTTTCTGTCTTATTTTCCCCATTAAGTCTTTTTGTCACTGAACTTTTACGTGAGTTGCCCACCCAGACGATCCACTAATTTTATTTCAATGGAAGGAGCACAGCTTCAAGTGTTGCATATTTGCTGCATTGTAAATCAAATTGTTTCAAAATAGTCTCTCGCTCTTGTCTTTGTGGCCCACCTTGCTCCCCTCAACATTGCTTGTCCATAATTATTTCTGATGAAGTGCTAACTCTGGTTCACTTTCCTTCACTTCTCATTTGTTTTGTTTTTTTTTTCTTTTTTTTTTTTTTTTTTTTGTCTTGCATTTGTATTTGTTTTCTTGGAGAGCCCATTAGTAATCTGATTTCTAACTGGTGTCATAACCTTACTCCAGATACAGTGTTCACCACTTGCATATCCCCACTTTTTCTATGAGAAGGTGTGCCAGTTTTACATATATAATAGCGAGGGTATCCTGTGGCGGGGAACATGAATATTCACTTCTTTCAGTTCTTTGTCAGTTTCTTGCCCACTTAATCTGAGCCCTTCCTGAAGCCCATTCCGTCTTTCTTTATCTTTCCCTCTCTGCAAGACCTACCTAATCTTAAATTTATCATGCATATATATTGGGCATAAACAAAGATGCATGTGTTGTAAATGGCGCAAACACGTTTACTTTAAATGGGGAGTATTGACTGTAAGCTCTTCTGTGTAACAAATCTTACTAGAATTTTGTGTATGATGCTGAAAAAAATTTACTTCTGCTTCTTCTTTTCCACCTTTTCCGTATTGTCTGGCGCTACGGTCTCCAACAGCATCTTGAGCATAAGTGCAGATATCGAGACAATTGGTGAAATCTTGAAGAAGATTATCCCTACTTTAGAAGAGGTAGGTGTCTTAATATTTTTTTTTTTTTTTGAGAGGTAAAATACTAGCTGCTTAAACAGTTCTAGATAATTTGCTGCTTTTTAAATACAGGAAAGTTTTTTGAGTTGTACTTTCTTAAGAAGGGTGATAGCCCTCAAACTACATGTTGGCTTTTTTTTTTTTTTTGGTAGCAGACAGATTCAAGTCAACAATTTTGAACAACCTCTCCTTTCAAAATATTTGTCTCCTGACTTGTTTTATCCCCATTTGAAGTAGTCATACTGTAATTTGTATCCTGCATTGGCTTTAAGTAATAGTGTTGTGTTGTTTGATACCTTCTTAAATCACTGTAGAAAGTTGTGCAGTGTAACGTAAGGAAAATTGATTCAGCATCAGTTTCTGTTGAGGTGAGGTGCTTAAATAGTTGTGATCCTGTCGAAGAAGGTACAGTTTTCTCTGTGAGCAGTAAATCAAGTTATAGCATCATGTTTGGAGAAAAAAAAAAACCATAATAAACCCCCAGATATTTTGTTTCTATGTGACTATTTTTTTTTCCATCTTTCTTACAGTACCAACACTACAAAGGCAGCGATTTTGACTGTGAATTAAGACTTCTAATTCACCAGAGTTTGGCAGGAGGAATTATTGGTGTGAAGGGTGCTAAAATTAAAGAACTGAGAGAGGTACTTGTTTCCTGTTCTTCCGAGGTTTGGTTGTTTGTTTAGTAATTTGGTGTTTTGTGTTCATGAGGGACAAGTAGATATATCTTCTGTGCAGTAATTTCAGAACATGCTGCATACATAATTTCATTGTACTGATACAGATCTGTAAGTTGCAAATTTCTTGCAAACCTCAGAGGTAAAGCCGTTGGTGATAAAAACCTAAGACTTCTTACCAAGCTTCTAATTTATATTTGTTGTATGTTTTTAAAGAAAGGAGTACTTTGCTGTATAAAGTCACTCTTCTGGATGGGTATGCAACATTGTTTAGGAAAAATGTATCTCTCCAAACTCTGATTATAATAATTCAGTAGATGTCTGAATATTACCGTAAAAGGGTGTTCTTTTTGTAGTGTTTTTGTAATTTGACCTAGAAGACTGCTGTGTTATTTCAGTTAAGGAAATGAAATCTAAAAAAGCTAGTGATCTCTGAACTCAAAGCACCTCTGTTTTCTGTCCTTACTTGGCACTGTCAAGAGGCAGTTTTAGGTCAGTTCAGGTATAAGCTGATGCCGTGGGTTGAGAAAAGCAAGATAACTAGCAGTAATCTTAGCAACATCACTTGTCTTGCTTCCAAAGCATGTTTTGTTGACATGTGAAGGTTAATATAACCTGTAAGGTTGCAATTGGTGTGTGGCGTTTCTTGCTAGCATTTAACAAAAATGTTGGTATAGAAAAGTCATAATTGTGAGAGGAGTAAACTGAACTTCTCTTCTTCTTCATGTCAGCACATACCTGAAAAGTAAAGGTAATATAAAATTTAATTTGAGAACTAAGAAGCAAGCATGCACTTAAAATGGCTGGGAAATGTTCTTTTGGATTTTAGTTAAATTTTTTTTAATGGGTTTATGAAGTTGTTTAAAATACTTGTATTACTCTTGGATTTTTTTTTCCTTCACAGAACACTCAGACCACCATTAAGCTCTTCCAAGAGTGTTGTCCTCATTCTACTGACAGAGTGGTGCTTATTGGTGGAAAACCTGATAGAGTTGTTGAGTGTATTAAGATTATCTTGGACCTTATCTCTGAGGTAATGTTAGTTACATTTATCTCTATTGGCAATCATGAATGTTAGTTTTTCACCCAAATTATTCCTATCTTTCAGTTTCTATTCTGAATTTAGTACCACCTACTTTTGCAGTAATGAAGTCACTGACTGTTACCATATTCTGACACTATTTCAGTTTTCTAGAAATGGGGCTCATCTTACAGGGGAGGGTAGCAATTTTTGGTACTAGTGGGCCATTATTCATTCTT
>JAOEGS010005601.1:0-17249 GCA_025447755.1 Corythornis vintsioides
TTTTGTATTAATGGCCCAGGAACTTATTTTTTTTTTTTTGGGTGCCGTTCCTCTCCTTCTTTTTTTTTTTTTTTTTTTTTTTTTTTTTTTTTTTTTATTATTTCTAAATCTGGCTATTTTCTGTAATATTTCATGGCTGGCCAAACTTTTACTCTTTCTGGAATGCCTTTAACCATTTTTGTAATCCTTGTTCTGGAGGATATAATCCTGCTTTTATATTTTTTGCAAGATAAGCCAATAAAGGTAATTATAGATCTTAGTTATTGCCTTGTTATTTTTTATCTGGATTATTTGAAGTCATCACTATGTTCTGTATTTTGTGGGAAAAAATGTCACATACAGTCCTCCTTTGCACTTTATATTATTTCTGTAGTCCCTATGTCTGAACTAACGGGAGCATTCATTATGAATCTTTCTGTGAATAGCCCTTCTGTTAGTGTGGCTTTATTCCTATGTGGGCAATACGGTTTTTCAGAGCTTTCCATCCTTCATGCTGTGACACTGAAAGCTTTGTAGGCAATAGATTTGCATGAACTTCCAGTTTTTTAGTTCTGTCTTCATCCTTTCCTCTTCTCTGAAATTTTTCATTCCATAATAACAAAACGTTTTGACTGGAATAGGTATATTAGAAACCTGTAGTCTTTGGCTATTATCTAATAGTTATCACAGATATTTTCTGTCCTCAGAAGTGAGATTCCACCTCAAATGTAACTACTAACAAATTAGTTTTCCATCTGCAGCCAGAATGGTTTACCAAATATAGCATAATACTTATATTTCAATTCACTCTTCCCTGTTGTAGCAGTCCTGTAGATTAGAAATGAGGACAGATGACTGAGAGGAGAGAAAAGTGAGGAACAGCTATAGGCAAAATAAAAGTAACATTTTTCTCCCAAATCAAAGTAATTGTTTCTTTCCAGGAGTCAAATTCCTATAGTTTTCATTATTTTTGCCCTACTCTTAGCATATATAGTTGTGGCTGGGTGTGGTGGTACAGCCCCACTGATCACCCCCTCAGGCCATTTTCGAGGACCAACTCCTAGGCTCTACACTGTGATGCTGACTTTCCCAACCCGCATTTTGGCAAGGTTGTGTCTTAAGCCACTTTGTGATACCAGTACCATCATTTCTTAGTTTCATGATTTAAGAGGCTGGGAGAGCTTGGTATGTTCTGAGTCTGCAAATCAACATGAGCCTATACAGACTCACTCCCACACCACTTGGAGATAAGGTCAGTCAGTTGGCATAGCTGAGTACCCCTTAACTGTATCCATAACTCCTGAATTTTGAAGGTGCCAGTGAAAGACCACAGCTCCATCAGGGAAGAGCAAAGATGGCCTGACAAGATTAATGGCCACAGAGGAAAAGTAATAGCCTAGTACTGACTAAAGTCAGTCATCTTGTGACCTTGTAAATACTGATCCTAAAGTAAGGCCCTTTGGCACTCTCCGGGATCTCATCAGGCTAAAACTCCATATCTCTTCCCAAGCTGGGATATCTCTCAAGTCTGAGTCTGACCATCTGCTGATAAAGGCAACAAAGGGAAAAGACTGTCTGCTTGTGATAAGCTGATGAAGGGGATCGCCGTCTGTCTGCAAAGACTGACAAAGGGAAAAGACCATCTGCTTGTGATAAGGTGTCAAAGGGAATCACCATCCATTTGCAGAGACCATTGACTAGGAAGACTGCCCAGTCGTAATAAAACAGAGAAAGGACATGTATTTGCAAATTTACTATAATTTGCAGAAAGACAATGTCTTAACTACATGTCATCCTCTATACCTATACTGTACCTATATACTCTCTATATATAGATCTCTGTGTGTGTCATTTGCTTTTGCTTAGAGAGCTTTATTAATGTTATGTGAATCACTGTGTTCAATACAACTGATTTTTGGTTTTGTTTGACTAAGCATTGCTAATTTATAAGTTACTGTATTAGTATTAATATACTCAAATTGTTGCTGCTGTCACTTAGCTCATGTTTACATGAGAAACATAACATTCTACTAAGCACCACACTAAAGTCCCAATACCCAAATTTTTAAACCATTGACCAGGCCTGAGACAAGGGGTGGATCTAACCTCACTCTCTGAAGGACTTCAGAGGGCAAGGGAATCCATTCTGAACCTTGTGACCAAATGTGAGAATTTTCTTCACCTCTAATATTTCCAATCTCATTGATATTCTTAGACATAAATCATTGACTGGGTCTACAATTGGATCTACCTGCACCTGGGTTCCTCTCTGAGAAGTTTAGAGAGCAAGGCAATCAATTCTGAAACGCTGGTAATAGAAAAGGATGTTCTATTACCCCTTACCCCTTCCATTCCCAATCACCATGAAAGTCATCCTAACCTAACCCAAAGTCAGTTTCATTGTATAATACACATACATATATATTCACACAAATATTGTAATCCAATTGTTTTTAATCAATTTGCTTTTTAGTAAGTACTGTAGTGACCTTACCAACAAACTGAACCTCAATTAATCTTTGTGGACTTTTTTTATTTTTTTTCTAATTTATTAAGCTTTGTCAAATCTTTAATCTGTCTCAATAAATTGTAATGTGAGGTGCATTCCACTACTTCCACAGTAAGCAGAGTCCAGAATAAAGATTCTGTAACAAGGGATTTAAATGATTTAAAGAGGAACCTCTTTTAACTCCACCTGGAACTGGGTCTGAAGTCAGGAGGAGAAAAAAAATGTGAAAATTACTGCTTCTTGTTCTGACACACTAGTCAGAACCATAGGTTGCAGAGGTAGCTATGGAAATGAAGTCAGCATAGCAACTACATGAAAGGCAAATTCTACCAAATGTCTGATTGGCTGAACCAGCAGGTTTCTGTTAATGCAGAGCCCTGTCTTGGTTCTGGTAGATTTATTTTAGATTTTGTTTGGCATTTCAGTAATCTTAAAAGGAATGTTCATTTGAACAGCAGGCCTGATAGTTTTTCTTAAAGGGAAGAAGCTGTTATAGTAAAATGGTGATTTTCTTCTATCATTTCTTGCAGGTAGCATATATCAAAATGATATTGCTAATGCCTTCAGTTTGATTTGATCTTCAAAGAAGGGACATGAAAGAAGCTTTGTAGCAGCTTTCCATGTGTATAATGGCATTATGTTCTGAAGTATTTTTTTATCTTTTTTTATATATTTTTTTAATCTTTTAAAGAAATGTGGTAAAAGCATAGATGCAAGGTATAAGAGTCAACGGCAGTACAAAGGCAAACATAATTAACTTGGTTTGGTTTCCCATGTCTGAACAGCCAGCAGAGAGGAAATCAGAGCATTATGAAAGATATCAAAAGAGATACTTATCTCAGACAGGTACTACAGGTCCTCAGAAAGAGGACCATTTGGCTACTTTGACTGACACACTTTGCAATTAACTTTTAAGAGTAGAGACTTAAATTCATCCTGTGTTGGGCTAAGTCTTGCTGGTGGTTAAGGATAAATGTTGCGATCAAATGATAAAAAGATGAAATCCAAAACAGGGGTTTGAGGAAATGAAACTGGAGCTTTGTGACTGGATTGGTAGAGAGGGCAACTTCATGTATCAAGGGAAGGATTTATAACTGGTCATAAAAATAACTGTATAAGAACACCCAGTGTAGTGAAACACACTTAAACAGTGGATTACAACAGACTGTGCAAACATATGTAAAATATCCTGAATATAATATCAAACTCCACAAGAATTTATACAATAAATAGAAAATTCTCATCTACTGCTGATTAGAAACTATGTATTTAATCTGCTATTTTCTCTTGCTCAACAAAGATATTTTTTCTGCATATATTTATACTATCAAAACAGTTATGTTTCTGTTCTCTGTTTTTTTTTCTTTCCTATTCTATTATTTATTTGTTTTATATATTCTACTTTCTCTTTTATGTATCCATTTCTGTATTCTTTTCTCACCATTTTCTCTATTACAACAGATTATTTATAACTGATACAGGTTTCACACTTATACACTTATTTATCCCACCAAAATAATAAGCATCAAATGATCTGTTCTGAAGTAGACATTGTTTGAACACTGTCATTAGATTTCAGAAACTATGCTCAAACTTATCTGAGTGGTCCATACTTTTACTTTATAATGAATTGGTTAAGCACTAGAAGAATTTCTGCAGAAAGGTTGTAACAACTAAATTTTTTCCATCTTCAGTAGTTGACAAGATAAGGTCTCAAGCAATCTGATCAAATTCTAAGGTTAGCCCTATGTTGAGCAGGAGACTGAACATCCATTTGTACATTCCACTTAAAACATTGTGTGAGTCCAATGTTTTATTTTTAATTTGGCTGTGAAATTGGAAAGACAATCATTGCTTTGGCTACAATCAGATCAGAATAGGAAGCTTTGCTAAGCCAATATCTATATAGACAGAAAATAATAGACTGAAGAAGTTGGGCAAATCATGTGGCCTTTTTGCAGTATCTAAAACATAAGCTGTTTATCATCATACTTTAGCTTACCTTTTCTTCTTGTTTTATATTTCTAAAAGTGGAGAATGGTCTCACAGTCTAACAGTTGCTATACTTTCATTTAAATGTGCTGTTTATTCTATTGCTATTATTTTAATTTACTGGCCTTTAAAATAATAACATAGCAAAAGAGAGGGTGGGGAATAAGAGAGGGTGAGTACAAAGTTAAGAGCAACCTTACCCTGGGTATAAATATGCATGGAAAAAACATCAAATTCTGTTGGTAAATCAGAGCAAAGATCAATAACAATGCAAACAGCTCTGTTCGTCCTTACATGTCACACAGGTGTAATAAGCAAATTTATCCTCTCAAAGAAATTGTCCATGAAGAATTTTCCTGTCCTGAAAAAATAACTTTGGGAGAAATCTTGCTTCCGATAATAAGACCCTAGAGTAATAAATTTATAGTAACTTTCTGAAGTCAATTAAACATTTTTTGATGGTGTTCAAATGGAGATAGTTATTCCCCCTACAGAAACCATATGGAACTGACAGATTTATTAAAAGAGCTTGTACTAATAGCTACAACTTTGACATATTCTGGATTACTAGTGGAGAATGCACTAAAACAAATTGTTTTATAATACTATAGACTGTGTTGTGGGAATGAGCAATTCATAATAAAACATAAAGTGATTAAGAACCTAAATCTTTTGGATTTTGAGCAGATGGAAAATTAAAACAATTTAAAAATCATTAATAATTTCACAATATTTTTTAGCAGGAAAGGCATTTTTGTAGAAAAGGACCTGAAAGGATGAACACTGTAGTCACATTTACCAGCAGGAAGGGGTTTTATTACCAACTAACATTTGGGATTTTTTGAAAATAGTTTTAAAACTTATGGTAGATATGTCCCTTTCTTTTACTGTAGGTTTTGGAAGCTGCTTGAATAAAATCATAGAATGGCAGGGGTTAGAAAGGACCTCTGGAGATCATCAAGTCCAATTCCCCTGCCAGAGCAGGAACACCCAGGGCAGGCCACGCACGAACAAATCCAAGCAGGTCTTGAAAGTTTCTAGAGGAGGCTACACAGTCTTTCTGGGCAGCCTGTTTCAGCCTCTGTCACAGTCAGGCTGGCTTCTCTTTGGGTCAGGGTCACTCTTATCAAATAGCTTGAGTAAGATTTTAAATTTGGGTATGAGTCTGTTACTGAGAGAATTTTGTCACCACTGCATGATATTATGCTAACTCGTTCTCTTTCAGATGTGTGTCTTTGGATAAATAAGTAAAATGTTATTTTATTTCTTTCCTTAGTCACCATGGTAAAGTTTTACTATGCATAGACTATGTCTGGGTTTCAAAACAAGGCTACAAACAGCATTATCTTCTTAGCAAGAAACTTGCTGACAGGGATTTGGTGCCTGTGCAATCAAAGATGTGATGATGAAGAGAATGTGCCTATAGAAGAGAGATGGACTTCACAGAAAAGTGGTGTAGGGGAAGAAGTGCGGACCTGCAATGCTCTCTACGTTTAACTTGCATGTGGAAACAGGCATGGGGAGTATGTGACAAAACTGGCAGACTTTATGGAACAATAAAAAGCATAGTTGCACACATCAGAGTGGAGAGAGGAGTGACAGTTTGAATTAAAAGTATGGGAAGGTTGATCTGGACATTTTTCCTTGATTTCTTCTAGATTATGTTCCATGGTCTACACATCTCATTTAATGAAAGTAGAGAAGATTTAATTGAAATGACACTATATTTGACTATAGAGTCCTTTATTTTTAACATAACATACAAATGCAGTTGTTAGCCTTCAGATTTAAGATGACTCATTTTTGCTGGGTTGATGCCAGCAACTGACTTTATTAGTGGCATAGGCTGCAAAAAAATTACTTAGGATAAATTGTTCTTGGGACACAGTTGTCTTTTCATGATCCATAGACATGCAGCAAGCTTACTTTCTACTACTCTGTTCCAGGGGTTGGAAAAGAAACAGGAAATATTTTTTAAAGACAGTAACCTAAAAGATACTAGCTATGTATCTTGCAACTTGTCTTGATGCTAATGAATTGATACGCAGATAGTACATTGCTATTTGTAAAATGTTCCCATTATTTTAAAACATAAAATTGGTGATTGACCATTCAAATAAATTGTAATTAAATGGGAACATTATGATTATATTATGCTAATGATAGAAGTGTGTATTAAATGTTTGCAAGTTATTCAAGAGAATGTATTAGGCAATTAGAAAAAAAAAAGTGTTTGTTCTCTGTGAAGCTATCAAATGACTTGATTTGCATTAACAGTATTAAAGCTCTGTAGTCTCATTCTTAATAAATTGCTGCTAAGTAGAAGATATTCCACTAAATGGAGGTACAGGAAAGAAGAAGGAAAGGGCAGAATATCACTGTTTTAACATTAACTGTAATATAGGTAGTTAAGCAGTCTTTAAAAGCTGGAAGATTTTTACTTTTATGGTGAGTTATTCATTAATGATACAACATCATTCTGTAGCTGTCATGCAGTTCTGTATGACCTCCTATGAGAGCTGCTGGAAGGCCACAATAAACATGGACTATTAATGGCTTTCCAGTTTGAAATGTATGAGAAATTTTATGTTGAAATGACACAGTCCTGATTCTTGTGAATGTATTGTGAAGAATAAATTTTAAAATATGAAACAATTTTACATATAAAGAAAAAGAATTAAAATGTCAATGTATTATTCTTAATATCAAAGACAAATGACCATGAAGTAGATAAATTCTGTATAAAGGTTTTGAAACAAGAAAAGAAGTAGAAAATAATTTTTTTACTTTGTGGTGTAATGTGTAATACACTTACAGTAGAAAGGTTCACAAAAGACTTTCCTTAGTCCATAAACTTCTGCATCAGTCTAAAATGCATTTCATTAGTGGCATATTTCCCTTAATTTAGTGTCTGCAAGAGCTCTTAAGGATTACAATATCTGGGGAAAAATATGCTACATTGTTGGAATATGTGCAAAAGGAGTGAACTTACATTTTCAAAACTTTCTTTATCAGTCTTCACATGTGGAAGTGTTATTTTGGTTTTCCCCTTTCCCAAACTCTACTACATTTGTTGCTCTTTTCTTTCTTCTTTGCTTGGAGTCACTCTTTAGTAATGTTATATTGCTTAGAGTTAGTGGAAATAATACCATATATTCTAGATTAAAGCTTGTAAAAACTGTATAAGATAATGACTATGTAAGAAAAATTTCAATGTTCAATATTTTTTTAATAAGTTTTGAAACAATGAACATCAAATTAATTTTGTTAATGACAATTATTTTAGGAATACAGGACTAGACACAAGTTAGTGTTGCTGTCAAACACAAGGATTTTGCAGTTAGTAGCCTGAAAACCATTAAGTCAGTAGAAATTTAGTTATTCTATTTAAGAAGCTTTGGACATGGAGACCAGAAATAAAGTAGGATTGAGTCCATAGTGTCATAGTAACTCAGTTTTATGGGGTAACTTTGATCAGATTGAAATCTTCACTGTCTTGGGTTTGAACTACTCTGAAATTGATGCATTTAATGAACCAAATTAGCCCTAACTGTTTGCTTGGGAATAAAAATTAAAATCATTAGCACTTTAATTTATATCTTGGGGTATTTTTGTTCTAGGAATAGAACTAAGTAGGAAATACTTTCCACTAATCATACTGAGGGGAAATAAAGTAATTTCAAAATCTCTACGGGACATGGGAGATACAGACTGAATTCCCTGTATTACCTGAATAAAATAATGCGTAAGGATTATGATACTCTCTCATTAAATTGTGCTAACAACATGTAAACTCTGAAAACTTTATGAAGCAAGCTGACTAGAAACTAGAATATCTTGCATCTAACTCATAATCCAGCATGTGACTATTTTAATTACACATTTATTACATGTAATTCACAGTTTAAAAGAGACAAAACAAGTTAAAGTAGGTGAAATATAAACATTCAGATACAAATGTGTAAAACTGACAACAAAGTTCTCTCATGTTAAATATCTGCAGTGAGGGATTCATTCATGGAAGGCTATGTATCTGCATCTGGCTTCTCCAAAAATGTAATTAATCTGTATCAACAATTTCAGAAGACAAGAATTGCTAATAGAAATAACAGAAAGGTTTGTCAGGGAGCCAATTTCATGCTGGAAAAGTGATTTTTCTCATTTGGAGGATAAAGCACATTATTGACAGGAGTGATGCAAGCTTCTTTTCTGGTTTCTACAATTGATTGCTATTTTTGCTCATACTGCACACTATACACTGACAGACTGGGAAAGAAAGTAGTTACAGTAGCTATATTCAATGGGAAATATCTGAAAAGGGCAACGATATCATTTTAATCTTGGTGCCATATGTAATTCTATTTAAAATTACATTTAAGCAATGCTGCAGACAGATTCTGGAAGAGGACTCCTCGGATATCTCTTGCACTGGCAGCTGAGATTTGCCTCCATTACAGCAGAGCAGCTGACATAATGGCAAGTAGAACTATAAATGGAAGAACCATAGAATCTAGGTTCTTTGTATATCTACCTGTAGCACTCTTCAGTCATGTACACAACCAGTGTTTATTAGATGTGAGGCTTTATTTTTCATGATACGTATATTTTAGTAACTATTAAGTTTGATCACAATGTTAATGACCCAGGGCGCTTGACTGAAGCTGTTAAGAGATTGCTATTCAGTTGCATTGTATTTTGTGACATACATGATTTGTTAAGGCCGGTATAATAAATAATGTAGTATCTGAAAATGAAATACACTTGCAGTCACAAGGGTAAAATGACTTTCTTTTAGTGTAAACCTTTTAGCGTCCAAAAAGACATGCCCAGAATAAGTCTATAGAATATCTATAAGCTGGGCACCCCACAGTATAGTAGATTGTCAGTGAAAGGGACTGACTTCCAATAAGATTTGTGGTTCTGAGCCTTTCATGAATACATAATTTTTTTGAGACCAAATTCCAACATTGCTAATTTTGTCCTAATTGTATCTCTGTTCTGTATTTATAACATAATGATTAAACCCCCCAAAGAATTTGAGGAGGTAACTGTGAAGATTAATTAGTTCATGGTGTGTGATGTTTTAAAAATTTTAAATGATTCAATAAAAAGCTGCCTGTATATTATTCAGTGTTTAATATTGCTTCTTCTCGTTAGATAACTATTTTTTGCCCAGGCCCACCACCTCTTTCCCCATCTTTTCTTTGTTAATGGACTTATATGAAAAACATTCCTTTGTGTGTGCTGTAACTACCCTTAACACTTTACTTGAGATTTATTATTCAAAGAATACTGAAGTGTCTTGTAGTTTGCCAAACAGCCTCAGAGACTGTACACCTATTAGTGTGCTTGTTGTTGTTATTCAAGCATGGCAGGTTTTTGGTTGAGTGCTTTAGGAGCTTTTTAATGCTTGAAGACTTCTAATAGTATATTTGAAAGAGACTGTTAACATCCACAGGATTTCATTGATCGACATTTCTATAGGGCTCCCATACAATTATGCTATGGCTTTATGGGCTATTTCGTGGTTCATACACTGAGTCAGTATCTTCT
This sequence comes from Corythornis vintsioides, assembly GCA_025447755.1. Classification (NCBI taxonomy): domain Eukaryota; kingdom Metazoa; phylum Chordata; class Aves; order Coraciiformes; family Alcedinidae; genus Corythornis; species Corythornis vintsioides. Next base: position 10,034 of record JAOEGS010005601.1, read on the forward strand.
GTATCTGATATTTAATATTGTATCATCAAAATTAAGACTGCATTTAAAGTTTTAGCTTCTTCCACCTCTGTACAAGAATTTTAAATTGGTAGGGGGAAAATGTCTTCTATATATATATTTAAAATTATCTGTTTCTTGCTCTGAAAGAAAGGTTTACTTCCTTTTGTTGTTCCTAAATTGTTCTTCTGGTAAAGTTATGAATTGTTGTTGCACATTTTTTATTTACTTTGGATTTTCAGGTTTTAAATTCACTGGACTGTGTGCATCCTTCCATGAAGATCTGATGAACAGCTTTTTCTTCTCTAATGGTAAAATAAGACATTCTCCAGGATAAGCTGTTACAAAATGCTGCTCTGTGCCACTGGTGAAGGATGGAAATTTCCATTCCAAGTGTGTGGCTACATGTGATTTGGTTATGAAAGAGAATCTGGCATAATTTCTTCCTAAATTGTCTTTTATCTTGGTGTACTGAAGATGTTAGATTGATTTCAGGTACCAAGAATTAAATTGGCTTATTTCTGCTGTAAGATGTCCAGGAACTGAAGATAAGGATCACCCTGTAGGATTTTGGGTCTCTTTTTCTTGCACCTTGCCATGCCTTTTACCATTGTGCTGCCTGTTGCTTAGTTCATGTTGTCTCCATGTGTAGCAACTCCTGGAAAACTGGACATGTGAGTGGTATAGAACATGCAAAATACACATAATTTAATAATATTTGGAGACCACTAAAAACACCCATAAGATCACTTTCAAACATTATTTGGTTTGATTAATGCTAATATCAGCATATTGCTGTTTCAGGATTTAGTACTTTTGAAACTAGGTGCTCTTGTATGTAAAATCTGATTCAGGCTACTGAATAATTTTCTGTAAGTACTACTTGGACAAAGCTGCCATGAACTGAATTACAAATTGTAAATTTAAAAGAAAGATCAGTTCGCTTTTTGATAAGACAGAAACAATAGTGATATTTCGTTGCATGAACTATGGACGCATTGAAAGCCAAGACCTCCAAGTGATGGATGTATGTCCTATAAGACTAGCTGTAGAGCAGCTAGTAAAAGCTGATAGCTTTTGTAATTAAATATCTGTGGTTTTCTTAAATCTTGAAGTAATGTTAGCTAAATAAAATTTTATTGCTCATTTTATGCTATCTCCTTTTTGCCCATTTTCATTTATCAGTCTTAAAGTAATTCTATTAAGATATTTTGCTTCAGGCAAGACTTGCAGTAGCATAATTTTTTCTTCATTTTATATCCTTCACTCTTTTCTGTGGACTTCTTCCCCAAGTGACTGTCTTCCAACTTCGATTTTTCCCCAATCTGTATAGTTCATAACCATTAATCTCTAACATGTTTACAGAATTGGCATCACATCACAGTTTAAACTCTGAGCTATTCAGGTCCCTCAGAATCTTTTAGGTTTTGTAAATGCCAAGCTCCAGTTTTGATTAAATAATGACTAGCATACAGCTAAAAATGAACCACCATACAGCTGTATAGGAACCAGAATCATATATATTCACTACCCCAACCCCCACTGTTGCACTAGAGCAGAAGGGAAAAAGTAGCATATATGTGATCTAATTATTACAATTTTGAGCAAAATGCTAGGTCTTTTTTATTCAAAAAGCTTTGTTCCATGCATTAACCTAACAATAATATTCTTTAATCCAATTTGAATTTTGCTATCTATATCACAGTTGCTAATTTTCTTCATTAGTCTTTTTCCATGTTTTTCTGCTGAGAAGCTTTTGAAGTTTGTGTAGATTTAACCATTCCACTCACTTCTCTTGATCTTTTATTGTCATTTCCTTGAATCTAATTGGATTTATCTTGTATTGTATTCCCTTCCAAAATCCCCATTGTAAATTTGTGTGTATCTATTTCAGTGTCTTTTTCTTTGAATATTTTTTAGGTCTAATGCTGTACCCTCAAAAAATCTTATTTCTTATTTCCTCTTTGTATAATGGTGCCATGTTAAATTCCCACTGTCATATTCAGCAAAAAAAAAGTCCATACAAAAAAAACCACAAACAAAACAAACAACCAAACCAATACGCCTAGATGAAGAAATGTCTGTTCTCAGGAAAGAATTACATCATTCTGTCATCATACAGAATGCAGCACAACGGTATTGTCAGTTGCTACTAGCTGTCCATATTCCACAATATCTTGGAGACATTTTTGGAGTCCCTGATGATTGGTTTTGGTTACAGAGGATAAGCAGCTCATAGGCAGACAACCCAGGAAAGATTCCCACTGCATACGTGCATTTTCTAGTGCCCAAGATGATGCATGAGATAGAGGAAATAGTAAGTCAGTAAGTGTAGAGAGTAGTGATTGGATGGGAAATGTTTTTCCTATCCTATAAACACCTATGTTTTCCTGGAAATACGAGTTTATAAGTGTAATAACATCTCTATACTTAACATCATCTCATGTACACTTGATGTGATTAGTGCTTTTCATACTTTCTAAAAACAACTTCCTAGTAAAGCTTTAGGAGATCTACAGTTGACCTCAGGGAGAGATGAGTCTCTGAGAGGTGACTCTCAGGGAGATGAGAAGAGTAAGCAAAGTTTTGCTGTGACAAAATTGTGCTGTATCCATTAGTTACAAAGAAAGATCTGGGTTTGCCCTTGAAAGGGTTAGGAGTTATCTTGAATTTTATTGCTTTCTATCTGTGGGGCTATTCTTGGTCCTGGCTGTGGAAGGCCTTGAGGGAGCCACTGTCTTGCGATTAGAATGCTTGTGTAGCTGCTCTTAAATGAGGTAGGCATCCAGATCAGGCCTTGGTTTTCTCTCTCCTCAGAATGATGAGGATTAGAAACAGTATTCAAATTAACTTTCTGTGTGTCTACTCAGTTTCACATGCAGAGCTAAGTGATCACATCTCTGGAATTGCAAGAGTCAACAATCTCATGTTCAGTTATTTTTATACTGAGGCTGACTTTTAATAACAGATACACTCCTTAATAAATAATTTTTTAGTTTTACTAAAAACTAAAGCTCTTGCATCAAACTTCCCATGAAACATCATGGCATTCATTTTCAATACTGATTATAGAAAAACTTAATTGATATCTGATTTTATTGTCTGAGTGTAAACAAATTGAAGCTGTTGATCAGTGAAAGTATCACTTTATTTTCTGAAGGTCCTGCTTACATTATTTCTAGGAAAATGATTATTTTTTAAAAAATTTTATTTTGCTGTGTAAAATCTCTCATGTCTAACTGACACATAATTTCTATAAGTGTCTCCTTTTTAAAAATCCCTTCATGATAGGCTTCCTGTAAATTTTGAGCAGTGATTCTAAAGTTCTTGTCCTTATTTTCAAAGGCCCTAAGTGACTGTGGTATTTGACTAATTTTCTCTTCTTCATTTTCTAAGATGCTAATTACAGTCTGAATCATAAGGTTACATTTTATTCTATTCTATACTGCAATTTGGTGAGTTGTGAGTCACGAAGTTTTGTAGCTCTACCCTTTTAAAGATATTGCAGGATCCTTCCCTGCAGCCCACTCAGTGTTCTTATTTAAAAATAAGATTGAAGAAGGAAGTATTTGCTGCTACTTTTAACTCACTAGGTTTTTTACATGTTTGGTGCTTCATAACTCTTTGGATTTTTTTGTGGGTTTTTTTTAAGGATAATGTTTTTATTTATTGTTAATGAGTTCCTAAGGGTAGTATATGAAATATAAAATGGGTGGAGTAAAAACATGTATGTAATGATAGAGGAAAAATGGTTCACTACTATAATTTCTGACAGATATTCAAGTAGAATATTTCAGTAATAAAATAACAATTCCTTTGTTTCCATCATTTTGCCAGTATGTTTGTATATCATAGAAACATAGAGTGTTTTTCGCTGGAAAGGACCTTAAAGATCATCTTGTTCCAACACCACTGTCATGGGCATGTACAACTTCCACTAGGTCAAGTTGCTCAAATCCCCATTCATCCTGGCCTTCAACACTTCCAGCAAGAGGTCATCCACAGCCTCTCTGGTCAACCTGTTCCAGTGTCTCGCCACACCCACAGTAAAGAACTTCTTCCTTAACCTAAAAGGCAGTAGATTTAGATTCAATATAAAACCATCACCTCTTATCCTGTCATAACAGGCCCTGATAAAAATAATCTCATCTTTGTTATAGGCACCTTTGAAGTATTGAAAAGCCACATTAAGGTCTCCCTGAAGCCTTCTCCTCTCTAGGCTGAACAATTCCATGTCTCTCATCCTGTCCTCATAGCAGAGGATTTCTAACATTCTGATGATTTTTGTGGCCTTACCTGCTCCAATGGGTCCATGTCTGTCTTGTGCTGAAGACTCTAGGGCTGGACACAGCACTGCAGGATGGGATGAAGTGTCTGTGTGTCTCACCAGCGAGGAGTAGAAGGGCAAAATGACTTCTCTTCACCTGCTGTTTTTTAATGCCACCCAGAAAACACAAAGCTAAATGTGTGTGAAAGACACAAGTTCCCTGTAACCCATGTAACTATCTCTCTTAGACTGCAAAATTTTTTAGTATTGCCATATTGAAGCTAAGAAAATAGTTGTCTTTAAAATATATTTCTCATAAGCATCGAAATATTTGATGCCCTGTCATTACTTCTTAATCAGAAAAATATTGGGATGTATTTTCCATTGCAAGAGAGTCATCCAGATTAAAAAGTGATAGTTTTGTTAGTAGTTGGCACAGAAAGTTGAATTTCATATATTTGATTTTTTTTTCCCACTCAAAAGAGGAAAAAAGTTTAAATGTTGCTAGAGAATAAAGTTCAAGTCCAAGTTATTTATGTGAAAAATCGTTCATTAAAAATGCGCATTAACCTAAAAAAAAGAAAAATCCAGGCTTCATAAATCATAATTGAAACTATTCTTCGCTTCTAAGATTGACTATAAACACTTGGGAAAAGAGTTGTTTTCCACTTGTTCTGAACTCAAAGTTTTTTTACTTCTAAGAATGTTCTCTGATATTGTCTTCTTTTTTAGAATGGGAGATTCCAGAATAATCTGAGACTTGCAATAATCAGTGACAATAAAGCACGAAGACCAATAGGATGCATATATTTGTAGCTTGTCATAATAGTATCCTTTACTCTTTTCCCACTGTTCTTAGCTTCCTAATAGCCATGTATTTAAATTGCCTAACATTTCCTTCTATGAAAGATTTTTCTGTTCCTCTTGAGTAGTTTTGAGATTTCCATTATTAGCAGCAGGACTCTGTAATTCATTGGAGTGAGATGCTGAGGGCTAAAGGTGGACTGTGCTCTCTTCCCAGGAAGTTCTGCTGGGCTTGACTGGGGACTGGAGCATATAAAAAAACTCATTACAGGTTAACAGGGTTATGTGGGTCAAGCTCATCCACTGCAATTATGCATGTGAAAGCTCTGAGCTCAGGGCTAACATAAAATAATTTGAGCTCTCTTATGGAAAGCTAACTTGATAAACACATAAACTTGATACACACTGGTATGGATAAAACATACAGTGGTCAGCAGTCTCATATGAACTACTGCTGAAAGTTGACTCATTTATCTGTGGATTTTCTCTGGGTTTGATTTTCAGACTTCTCCTCCTGGAAGGAATAAATGTAGATAATCTCAGAGGATGGGGATTTTTTTGCACTGTGAGTTAAACTGCAGAAGTAGATGCAGTCTTAGGAATACTTAATAGCTCTTCTCTTGAAGAACAGCTCTGTTGAAAGACAGCTCTGTTGATGAAGTGACCTGTCTAGATTGGCCTCCCACCCAACAGCCATGTCTCTCAGTGACTCTGAGAATTCTCTCTGAATTCTCCAGTGGTAGCTCTGGCCTAGTGAGAGACTTCTACTGCTGCCAAATGACATGAGTGGCTTCTTGTGTTTTGGTACTGAATATTTAGCTCTCAGATCCTGCAGATAATATGTGCTAGGTGTTGTAGTTAAAATGTGGGAAGATACTATTGTGACAATTTTAAGATACATAGTATTAGGGCTGAGAAACAATGTAATGGACTTTTGGAGGGGTTTTAAATATCAAATGTAGATTCTCAAAAACTGTGTTGATATTTGAATCTAAATAATAAGTTAAAGAGCAAAAAAGAAAAAAGAGTAATTATCAAACAAAAAACCTAATATGGCTTTCTAGTTGAGCAACAGATAAATAAATGCCTACAAATTCTTAGTCTTTAGCTATATTACTGAAAATGTCATGTAATGCAAATAGCATGGCTAAAGGAAGGCAAGTTACACATGTTGAGTAATTCCACTTACAGTAATTCCAGTTACAGTATTGTTCATGTGAAGCATTTCTTTTTCAAGTTCTCATCCAAGCCTGTGATTCATAAGACATACTGCACTCTTGATAACTGTAAAAAATATTGTGATTGCTCATTATTGACATTACTGAGTATGAAGACTTCACATTGTTCATCCCATATAAGACAGAAACAAAAGCATTAAAATTTACACCCTTCCATAAACAGGCCACCAAAAAAGATGTTAAAATTCTTGTTTAGGCGGGAGGCTAACCCGTGGAGGTTGATTTGTATTACATGGCACATAGAAGTAGAGGTTGATGTAAAGTAGTTAATCCAAATTTCCTTCTTATAGTTACTGGCTGGGATGAATAGCTGTGTGCAACTTTTATCTAAGCTGTCTTTGGAAACTGTTGTCTAGAGGGTGGCAAATATCACTCTAATTTGGGAACTCCCTCCAGGTCTATAAGCCTCTGTACCAGGCAGACTGTTAGAAGCTGTAGAAGAAGGCAATTCTTGATTGCATGTCATTCTTGATTCTTGTATGTATTGATAAATTTAAGCTACTTAGAGCATGACTTCTGAAAACTTTTACAGCCTTTCAGAAAGAAAAGAAACTTTTGACTAAGGATGATCTGATGGATATACTCTTGGGGTTTTGGGGTTTTTTTGGTGCCATAAGCTCTCATTGTTCCCATAGTACCATATACTTTCACAGACATAACTGGTTGGCACAGAATTTCCTATGTGAAATCTATGCTGTTTGGGATGCCTTAAACTTGGAAAATACTCGTGGGCAGGCCTTTGTTCCAAATGACTCTCTTGTTACATGAGAGGACAGCTGTGCTGTCTGTCCTGGTTTGGGTGAAAAGCAAGCAGATTCTGTTCAGTGATTTTACTTTTCAGCTTAAGTTTCTAACTAACTGCACTTTTCTAAAGTTAGAAGCATGTTTTGCAGGCAGTTTCTGCTTCTAG
>JAOEGS010005601.1:17905-30551 GCA_025447755.1 Corythornis vintsioides
TTCTCTCTTCCCTTTGGGGAGGGAGTGGGGTTAATAGAGAGCGGTCTGTTATCGGTCTGGGGGTTGCCCTGACCCCAGACCGCAACAATGTCATATTTATAAGCCTCTTCTGTTAAAATTCCTTTTCTGCTACTAATTTTCAGGTGGTAATAGCTGGAATACCTGAAAATTAGAATTAAAAAAATTATAATTTTTTGGGTTTTGAGGAAATATGGGATTCCCAGTTAAGCTGCCTTTGTAAGAGGAGCTGTTTTCTTTCTTAATTCTGGAGTATCTGTTACACTTAACAAAGTATAGGCAAGTTTTTTTTGTTTTGTTTTTTTTTTTTCTATTGTGCTTGCTTAAGCTTGACGTCTAGAATCTAGGTTACCTTTTCTATACCATTTTGAGTTGGCAAAGCACTCTGCAGTTGATTATTATTCAGGTCTAATGGGCATCTTTCAGATCACTTGCACAGTTTTACTCTTCATAAATTATTTCACAAGGAGAATGAGATCAAGTCTGAAACAGAATTTCTTATAACCACATTATAATTTATCAGTCTTATTGACATGCATTTTGCAGAACAATAGTATTGTACACAGCTTCTTTATGAGCAAATAGAATTACTGCTAACATCTTTTTTTAAAGTTCCTGTCACACACTCTCTCTGCAGTCAAACACTGTTAGCTCACTAATCAATCTACTTGTCAAAAATGCTCTTCTTTTGCAGAAGAGACTGAGAAGTTTGACAAAGCACATTAAGTTGGTGATGTTGATTAATGCTTTTCAGTTAGTAGCATTTGTTGAACACTATAAATTAAGAATTTAGATGACAGTTGGTTTTTCATGAATTACATATAAGAGAGGCTTATCATTTCAATGAATTTATTTTTTCTCTCTAAGATTTCTCATGACTCTGCTTCATGTGAATTTCTATTTTCATTTTTTATTTTGTTTCCTTTTTTTTTTTTTTCTGTTAAAAAGTAAATGGCACAGTTTGAGGTCTCTTTGGAAAAAAAAAAAACCAAACCAACAAAGAAACCAACCAACCGACCAGCCAAACAAACAAAATAGGGCAAGAACGCTTGATTCTGAAGGTTTCTGGATATACCTGAATTTCACCACAGAACTGTAGGGTGAAAACTGAAATTCCAAGAGGTGTGCGTATCTTTTGGTATTTTTGCAAAGACCAAATGTTTGTCACTTTCCCTGAACAATTTGGAAATGTGAAGAACTAACATATAGGCAATGGTCCATGGGAGTTTCTTTAATGTTTCATCACTATAAAGGAGATTTTCTTGCCTTTGACTGTGTTCCCTTCAGTGTGCTCTTCAACATTCTTGATAGAAATGACATACCCAGGTTTCATAAAAGTAATTTGCCTCTAGAAATGGCTTATTTATAACACCTACAAAACATCCAGAATGTTTTCAGTACACATTTCAACAGTCCTTGTGTAGGATGTGCTTTGTAAAGCGTTGAGGCATTGATAACCTTTCAAATAGCTGTTTCACTGCAACATGTAAGGACAATATATTTATGGTTCCTCTTGACAAACATGATAGTTTAATGTAAATGCTACCCTGAAACTGGGAAATCCGGGATGATGCTTCTCTGAATTTTCCCTAATTATACAGTGTTGAGATGAAGGAAACTGGGGAAAGGATCATTACTTGGAAAAACACAGTCACAGAGTGTATACATTAAGTTTTCACTAAGTTAAAAATGTAATAGCATTTCCCACTTCTTACAAGAAGTATTCCAGAGGTAACCATCAGTTCCTTGACTTGCTACATCTCATGCACCAACAATACCACTTGCAGTTAAATCACTGAATCCAAAAAGCACAGAGCTACATCCAGTACCAACAGTTACTTCACTCATGTCACCCCAAGATGCTGACTTCCAATCATCTAAGTTAGTGGGATGGGGTTGTTTGTTATTTTAGTTTCTTCTGGATTTTTTTTACACCTAGTCGTTAACATGCTTTTTTCCAAAGTGCAAATTTGTGCATACTTATGATGAGAAAATTAGGTATGTAGACTGTATATTAAGCCATATGGAAGCTTTCTTTTTCACCAAATAGAGGTAAATAATGCTTTTCTATTTGAATTTCTGTCAAATTTAATTTATACTTGCTGTGCACTGTGCTAAATTACCAATATCCACATAACATTTTTTTTTTCAAATAAAGTATAAAGATTTTCTGTACATGCACCAATAAATTTATTTGCAAAAGTGGGCCACTTTTGTTCTCATTTAAGTCGGTAGATATAATACTCTTTTACACTTAGTGTTTGAGTGTGTGTCTATCTACCTAACTATTTTGAAGACTAAAATGAGCAAAAGTCTGTGAGAAACAAATTAGACATCTCTAAGAATCTAAGTTCCGAATAACATAGTTTATAGAAATAAACCTGCTCTGTCAGATTTTATTCAATGAATGTCTGGTATTCAGGGTGAAAATTCTTATACATTGAATGCAAGTGTTGCTTAATAAAAGTGGAATTTAATATAAATATGATCTCCGAATCACTGATGATTTTGCCGAGTAAGTTTTAAGATTGTAGAGGGTTGACCTCATCCAGCTGCCAGATACCCACTCAGCCATTCTGTCACTCCTTAACTGGACTGGAGAAGAAAGTGAGATGAAATAGCTAGTGGGTCAAGAAGAAACAAGGAGATGATATACCAATTACCTTCATAGTCAAAACAGCTTGGGGAAAATGTGTTTAATTTATTGTCCATTAAAATAGATTCAGATACTGAGAAGTAAAGGCCGAAATTAAAACACTTTCCCTCTATCCCCTCTTCTTCCCAGACTCAAACCTACTCCATCCTTCCCAATTATTCCACTGCCTTCTCCCTGATGAGCCACTCAGGGGACATGGGGAACAGAGGAGTTGTGGTCAGTCTTTTGCAGTTCCTCTTTGATGCTCCTTCTTCCTTAAACTGTTCCCTTGCTCTGGCATGGGCTTTCATGGACCACAGTCCTTGAGGATAAACCTGAAGTATGAGTCCTTCACACAAGCTCTAATCTTTCAGGATAAACCTACTCCAGTGTGGTCTCTTCATGGGCCACAGTTCTTTCAGGGAATGTCCACCTTCTCTGACATGGGGTTCTCCATGGGCTTCAGTGTGGATATCATAGAATACCAGGTTGGAAGGGACCGCAAAGATCATCTTGTCCAACCGTTCAAGGTAAAAATAAATAATTAGATAAATAAATAGATAAATATGTATAGTTTAAATGAAATTGGCAAGCACCCTGTCAGGATGAGTCTTAAAACTCTCCGCTGTAGGGGAATTGGGGAATCCACCACTTCCCTTGGGAGATTATTCCACTGTCTTAATTGTTCTCTTGGTAGAAAATTTTCTTTTGGATTCGAGTTGGAATCTTCCCAGGAGTAACTTGTACCCAATACACCTTGTCTTTTCCATATGACTCCTTATAAAAAGGAGTCTCCATCTCCAGCGTGAGTCCTCTCTACCACCTGCTGGGAAATGCCTTCTCCACCATGGGTGGCCTTTATAGGCTGCATGTGAACCATCTGCTCTGGTGCCTAGGGCACCTCATTCTTTCCCAACTTTGGTGTTTTCAGGGTTGTTTCTCTCTGTCAATCCTTTTAAATTAAATATGTTTTCCTAGGTGTGCCAGCAGTTTTATTAATGAGCTTGGCTATGTCCTGCAATGTGTTTATTGTGGAACTGATAATGTCAGACACAAGACAGCCCTTGTCCTTTTCTTCCACAAGCACTTCTGGAGCCCCTTGCTGACACAGGTAAACCAGCTCCTATGAATTTCAACTTACTGATATAACTACCTAGATAATTGAATTCTAGCTGAGATTTTCAATTGGCTTTATATTGATCAGATTAAGCAACAATATGACTATTTTATTTACAGATCACAAAAAAAAATGTTTTCTGTATGGCTTCTTCTATGGCCATTTTTATGAGCTCTGCTTTAGAACAGAAAAAAAAGAAATAGCTTAGCTAACTGAAACTACTATAGGAAATTAATTAAGCAGAATGTAATGAACTGCATTCTAATTTAAAAAGAAAGTTGAGGGTAACACTTCTAACTACGTGTTCATTTCAACAAATGGTAAGAGTCTTGGTTTTCTAACTCACTAGGTTTTAAGGCATTTTATTCATAAAAGAGAAAAAATGACAGCAAGTTTCTAGTTCTTCTTTAGTTTTACTGAACCCCCCCATATAATGGTGTTCCATCTAAATACTAATGAAGCCAGATACTGCTTTACTTCCAAATGGAGCAGTAGAGTTAAAATCACAACTGTAATAATGTCTAAAAGTATTATGGTAATAAACATATCTCCAGTTGAATTAGTATAGCATATCCACTCTAAAATCACCACTGATGTATCTCAAGCAATGTTTTTCACTCCAGTTTTCAGGCTCCCAAAAACCTTGTAGGTAATTTAGCATTTCTCTTGAAGAAAAATTTTCTGTGTTGCTGTTTGTCACTACCTTTTTTGTTTGTTTTGGTTGCTTTATCTGTTGTATAGTTTGGGATTTATATTCTTTTATGTGGAAATGAAAGATCATTCTTTGCTGTACCTTTTTTAGAAGTAAATTGAGCATACTGTTGAGAATAATGCAGTGCTTTTGCCCCATGCACTTTGTCATCCTAACATTTGGATTTGTTTTCATTCCCAGACTGTAGTGTGTCTGGATTCCCCAAACAAACCTCTCTTGTGATAGCATGCTGACCTTCACTTTGGCTGTAGGCACAAATATTAATAGAAGTGGAGTAATTTTCTTTTCTTTCCCCCTCTCAAACTATACATTTTCAACAACTTAGCATTTGTAGAAATGAAAATAGACATTACTTGAGACTTCAGGCTTCTCTGATAATCCAGAGTGGAAAAAGCACATATGGGGATAGTGCAGGCTTCTTTCTGCTCACTTCCTATGTATGTAAACCATGACACTGAAGATATGGGTCAATTGATAAACCACTTAAATCGATGATGTGCCTGTTTTGTCTGTCATCTAGGCTGCCTAATTTAAAAAAAATAAAAATTCTTAGAGGAACATAGTAGATACAATTTTCTTCACATTGAGTATCGTACAATGATTTTTATGATGCTAGATTAAATCCTGCTTTAAAGAGGTAAAAATATGATTTTGCCTTTGATTTAATTATCTCAAATTCCCTGGAATTCTGTAATACCATTCAATTCTAATGTGCAGGGTAAAATGAAAGGGAATCAAGAGTAAGTGATACATGTAATTAAGACCTCATTGTGAATACAGAACTAAAATACTAATGTAGTTGTCCAAGTTTGAAAATTAGGTTATTAAGTTTTCTATATTTTTTCAATTTAGCCTCAAACCTTTTTCTTTTCTTTTCTTTTCTTTTTTTTTTTTTTTTTTCTGGTTTGTTTTGGTTTTGGTGGTGGTTTTGCTTTAATTTTCTTTCTAAATAAATTGTTATTTTCCTAATCTGTCCTAAGGGAACACCATTCTTTATTTTTATAACCTGAAAGCTCTGCCTTTCTTTAATTTCCTTTGGAGTGCTACAGATTACCTAGTGAAGTAACCCTAGCAGGATGCATTTCTAGAAAGGATTTTCTTTAATTTTATTATGTTCTTTTTAAACACTTAGCATTGAAGTGGGACAACATCCTGAAGGAACTAAGTGGACTTGTGATGATACCAAGAATGTTGTTAATATTTACACACATGTAAGTGGGAATTTAGGACCACCTCAAGGTGCCCTCAGCCTTGGCACAGTGTTAGAAACTGTATGTTCTGTCCATGAGGCTCTTTTGTGGTGACAGCTGGAAAACTAACATTTAAGATAGTCCTTAGCCTGACATCTTAGGATCACTGGATTCCATACAACTACTCATAGATCAGGTATTCTCTACAGGCTCTTCACATCAAAACATGTCATAAACAAAGCTAGTAGTGTCTGAGACTTTTCCAGCAGGCTCTTCATTGCAGTCTTCTGAGACTATTTGAAAGAGGATGAACTAAGTCAAACAATCCTGCCCAAGAGTTCAGAGATTCATGAGAAGGTGAGTGTGTATGCCAAAATGCCTATTTTATTTGAAATAGAGTAAAAAAAAAAAAAAAAAAGAAAAAGAAAGAAGCCTAGGTACAAACTAGGAAAGAAGACACTAGCTGAGCTCTAGTTGAGAATAGCTCAGAGAAACAAAGTGGAGCATCTGAAAAGCAGCTATCACAAAGATAACCCTGAAAACACTGTTCATTAATTTGAATTGGAGAGATTACACTTTTAAGCCACTGATTTTTAACCCTTTTAGTCTTGTAGCAGTCCTCATGACATTGCTGAGGTAAGGCAGAAATTAGAATCATGAATCATAGAATGTTTAGGGCCAGAAGGGACCTCCAAAGGTCATCTAGTCCAACCCCCTGCAGTGAGCAGCGACACCCTTAACTAGACCAGGCTGCTCAGAGCCTTGGCCAACCTCACCTTGAATATCTCCAGAGATGGTGCCCCAACCAGCTCCCTGGGGTGCCTATTCCACTGATCCACCACCCTCAAGGTGAAGTACTTCTTCCTGATATCCACTCTAAATCTACTCTAATTTAAACCCATTACCCTTCGTCCTTTCACTACAGGCCCATGTAAACAGCCCCTCTCCAGCCTTTCTGTAAGCCCCCTTCAGGTACTGGAGGTGGCTATAAGGTCTCCCTGGAGCCTCTCTTGCCCAGGCTGAACAACCCCAGCTCCTTCAGCCTGTCCTCATAGGAGAGTGTTTCAGCCCTCTGATCATCTTTGTTGCCCTCCTCTGGACCCACTCCATCAGGTCCATGTCTTTCCTGTGTTGAGGGCTCCAGAACTGGATGCAATACACCAGGTGAGGTCTGACCAGAGCAGAGAGGCAGAATCACTTCCCTCAATCTGCTGGCCACACTTCTCCTGATGCAGCCCAGGATGCAATTGTCCTTCTTGGCTGCAATTGCACACTGCTGGCTTATGTCCATCTTCTCATCCACCAACACTCCCAAGTCCTTTTCTGCAGAGCTGCCTTCCAGCACCTCATCCCCCAGCATGTATTGATAAATGCAGGTTGTTCTGACCCAGGTGCAGGACCCTGCACTTGCTCTTGTTGAACCTCCTGAGGTTCACCTGGGCCCACCTCTCCAGCCTATCCAGGTCCCTTTGGATGACATCCCATCCCTCCGGCCTTTCAACAGCATCACTCAGCTTGGTGTCATCTGTGAACTTGCTGATGGTGCTCTGAATCCCATTGTCAATATCATTAATGAAGATATTAAATAATATAGATCCAGTACAGACCCCTGAGGGATGCTACTTGTCACTGTTCTCCATCTGGACATTGAGCCATTGGATCAGGGACATTGAAACCCTCTGGATTCAATCATCCAGCCAATTCCTTATACACTGTACAGTCCACCCATCAAATACATATCTTTCCAACTTGGTGAGTAGGATGTTGTGGGGGACCGTGTCAAAAGCCTTGCAAAAGTCCCGATAGATCACATCAACAGGTTGTCCTTTGTCCATGGATGTAGTCACCTTATCATAGAAAGTCACTAGATTAATCAGGCAGGACCTGCCCTTGATCAAGCCATGTTGGTTGTCCTTCATCAGTCCATTGCCTTCTATTTGACCTGCAAGACCCTCTAGGAGAATCTGCTCCATGATCTTCCCAGGCACAGAGGTGAGGCTGAGAGGGCAATAGTTCTCAGGGTCCTCTTTTCTACCAAGTGTCTTGGTGACTACATCAGCCAATTCTTTCAGGACTCTGGGATGAAACTCATCAGGTCCCATGGACTTATGTATGTTTAGGTTCCTCAGGTGGTCATGAACCTGATATTCACTTACAGTGGGGGAAACTTCACCATCCTGGTCCACACCTTGCAGTTTGACTTGGGGAGTGTTGGGAGAGACCTTGTTAGTGAAGACTGAGGAAAAAAAATTGTCAAGAACCTCAGCCTTCTCCTCATCCACTATTGCCAGTTCACAGGGGCTGGTCTTAGAAGAAAAGACTGAAGAAAAGAAGGTGTTCAACAACTCTGCCTTCTCTGCATCCTCAGTTATCAGGACTGCTGCCTCATTCAGCAGTGGCCCCACACTTTCCTTATTCTTCCTTTTAGTACTTATATGTTCAAAGAAGCTCTTTTTATTATCTTTTACTTTACTTGCCAATTTAAGCTCTAGGAGGGCTTTGGCCTTCCTTGTTGCCTTCCTACATGTCCTGGCTATGACTCTATAATTCTCCCAACTAACAAGCCATTTTTTCCATGAACTACATGCTTCTTTTTTCCTTGAAAGCTCCTTCAGAAGCTCCCTGCTCATCCAAGTGGGTCTCCTAGTATGCCTTCCCATTTTTTTTCCTCAAGGGAATACATCTATCCTGGGCATGGAGAAAGTGGTATTTAAAAGTTAACCAACTTTCTTGGGCTCCTTTACCCTCCAGAGTACTAGCCCATGGGATTACTGCAAGCAGATCTCTGAAGAGTTCAAAGTTAGCCCTGCAGACGTCCAGGGTTGTAGTACTACTTTTTTCATTTGACAACAGCTCCTCATGATGTCTATGAGATATTTAAGTATTAGCATAAAAGTAATGGATATGCTCATTTTGCAGCATAGTAAACTTCATCTTAGTGAACACAGAGGCTCCTACTCTGACAGTTTATGTCTAAACATGGGAATTATGAAAAGAAGGCATAGAGGAACACAGTTGGCACTAATTCTGAGGTGTGTTAGATAGTTAAAATATGTGTTTCAGTTCCTGTCAGGTGGTTTTTGCACACCTGTATGTACCTAATAACCCAACAACTATCCCTGCAGAACTTAATTTATAATATTGTTGATTATTTTTGAGTCAGTTATGTAATTTCTCTGTAGGTGCAGACTCAATAAGACAAATCCATGCATTTAATTAGTACTCCAAAAATAAGTATCAACCAAATTTATTTTACATAAAAATTAAAATAATAAATTTAAAACCAATACTATGAAAGTACACATTTTGCTGAGAGAGTACATATATCATTATTTGACTTGACATATTCTTTGTGTAAAGTTTATTATTTTCATTTAAACGGAATTATCAGGTAATTCAGGGACAGGCTAAAAAATGTAATCACTAATTACACAGAATCACAGAATCACTTGGCTGGAAGAGACCTTTAAGATCATCAAGTCCAACCATTAACCCTACACTGCCAGGGTCCCTAAACCATGTCCCCAGCACCAAATTAAAATCGTTGGTCAAAAGTTGATGCATATTAAGACATCTTATGATGCAGTATTCTTAAGGTATCTTGTTACGTGAGATCAGTGTCTCCATTTGCACTGGAATTTTTAATTGTTGAGGCCAATATAGTCATATATGTAGATTTAGTTCCTCTTCATGTCTTTAAATATGGGAAGAAATTATTTTCCCATAGCTTAAAATGATTCATGGTAATATAAGGTTACCTGTAGATTTAAGAACATTTTAGATGTAGCACTTACTATCTTTCACTTTTAAAATATTTACACTTCTAGAAATATATAATGTCAGTTATTTCATAGTGACAAAGGTGCAAGCCCCGAAGATGTAAGTTTTGAATCCTTCTTTTGCACAAGGATTGAACTACACTTGTGACAATGTGCCAATACAGATTACTGACTAAAAAATATGTTTTAGTAGTTTTACAAGTGAATATGATGAAAAACTGACCTCCAAGGTCAAGGGAGGGTTAAGGGGGAAATGACTCTAAGACACAGCCAAGAGCCTGCCTCATGGAACAGATTCCAGAGAATGTCACAGTCTTTCAATTACTGAGAGATCAATCCAGATATTTTAAATAGTTTAATGAGGCCAAAGGGGTTAGAAAACAGAACTCATTTTAGTATTATCAATGCACTGTAACTGCAGGTTTCCACATAAAAGCTTTATTGAATAGGAAAAGGCCAATAGGTATATTATAATTCTCTGAAGAAATTATAGTACTAAGAGAAGGAGAAAGATTAATCATGAATTATTATGGTTGTTAAACTAAGCTCTCTCTTCTGAATGCTTACAAAATACACATTTCCATATTCTCAATGGTCTTTTAAGTTCTTATGAAATATTAATGTTATAATTAAGCTATAACTATGATTTAAAAAATGATGTAGTCTTTCCTCTTCATCCTTCCATCTCACCTGAAGGTATTTGGACTTGGATTCATATAGTTCATGTATTGTCTCTGCCACATAGTCTCCGAGAGTTCAAGCTCTCCTGCACATGTTAAAATTATGGTTATTAATGACAGACCACTTATAATTCCTACAGGTTCTGATTTAATTTAGGCTAATTTTGTTTGCAAACACCTGTAACTGCAACACTTTATTAAACCCATTAATGTTAAATCTTTACCCATCTGTGCAAATTGGCCCATCTATCTGGTTTATTTGTACACCTAATTTTTTCTCTGTTACTGAGCAACATGCTGCAAGAGTTTTTATGTTATGCATTTGGGAATTTGAGGTATGGAGAGTATATGGAATGTGCCCAAAATTACACAGAAAGACTATGTTGGAGGAGGGTATAGAATTTGCTTTTGAAATTTTGTTTCCACTGTTTATACCCTTCTCTGTTGCACATATTTAATTTTAAAATAAGTATGAATAAAGCTTTTTTTTTTTCTTTCTCTCTCTCCATTCCCCCTCCCCACTTTGCTATGTTTTTATCTATTTGTGGAATCAGAAGTGGTACATTTTAGAGCATTTTTCTAAAGGTTTCTCTTGAAGAAATCTGGTACAGGAGACAATAGCTTGAACAAGAAGGATCTTAAATTTGTTACTGGGTAATGGGAAATTATATTATGTCCTGTATGGTTATACAGATGTGGAATGGGTGTTGCGTGTTACTTTCTGAACTGAGCAGCAGTTATCTAACTGGCTGGGATGGAGTATAAAAGCAGAACAGCACAGTATTTACTATATCTATATGAAGGAGACATAGAGCTTTATTTTATTATCTTAAGCAAAGCTGTGTGAAAATAATTAATACTTTTTAAAAAGCTATCTATTTATATTCTAGAATTCCACTGTAAGAAGGGAAAATCTGATTCAGAGTACTTCAGATTTAGATGTCAGCTTGAATGCGTACATTACTGCTTGGTTGCAACAGCAGCAGCAAAGATTTTCCTCATCACACTTCCCAGGTTCTTTATTTACTTGTTTGTTTGTTTATTTTTATTTGGATGGAGTGGCAAGCTAGACTGTATTGGGTTTGTGTAATAAAGTTTCAAGGTTTTGATAGTGGGGGGGGGGGGCTACAAAGTTGCTTCTGTGGGAAGCTGCTAGAAGCTTCCCCTGTGCCCAAAAGAACCAATGTCAACCCCCTCCAAGATGGACCCACCACTGACCAAGTCTATTACCGAGTTGTGTCTATTTTGCCCATGATGCCAACTGGTGAGGGGTGTCTCCCTGTCTTTATGTTAATCCACGAGGCTTTCATTGTATTTTTCTCCTGCGGTCCATTTGAGGAGATGAAGTGGTAAAACAGCTTAATGGGCACCTGGATTCCACCCAAGGTCAACCCTCTACAGTGGGAATGTCCCTTTTTGCCTTTTCCCCATTTAGCTTGAAAAATGCATTATCCAGATGGTGATATACATCCTTATATTCTCACTTGCTGGGAGAGACAGAAGCTTCTGGCTCTATGTTTGTTGTTCCTGTGTGAAGCCATTGAGCTCTTGGCACAGCATTTCCTCTTTGAACTTGACATTTTCTTGTCCTCCCAGGAAATGCTGTTGGACTGACCTGGTTCAGCCAATGTGCTTGACTGCTGGCTCAGTGCATCCCACGCAGTCTTTTACATCATTATTTGGTGAACTGTTAATTCCCCTTGCACTACTGGGTCTACTGCAGGATTCTTGCATTGATTTATAAAGCCTTCAGTTTGTTAGGCCATGTTATCTCCCTGATGAATCTCTTCTCAGTGTAACATTGATTACCTGACACTTGGTATTTCAAGTTCTCTCAAAAGAAAGTTGTATTTTTTGGAAACTTTTCTCAAAGCAAGCTGGTTGAAGTTTTCCTTTAGCCCCTCACATACCCATTAAAAACCAAATTTCTTCCACAACAGTAAATTGGGAGAAGTGTTTCAATGTTTTGTCAAAAATAACGCCTCAGATAAAGCTAGAGTTGTATATAAAGGTGTCATCCTAGCCAAAACTGAAAACCTTATCTTGAATTTTAATGTGAATTTGCATAATTTGTTGAAGTGAATGTCTTGGGGTTTTGTTTGGTTTCTTTGGGTTTTTTTGTTTGTTTGTTTTGTGGTTTTGTTGTTTGTTTGGTTTTTTTTTTGTCCTTCCTTGCAAGGAATGCTTAGGAATTAGGGAGTAAGAATTTCAAAAATACAAATACAAAGACAGAAATATCCATAAAAAAACCTTCTCTGGACATGTGACCCAAACTCTATGAAGTTTGACATGACAAACACCTTCAGTTACTTGGTAATATCTAAGGCTGTTCAGTGTGGACAAGTAATAACAATTACAGAAATAGACATCCACAGCATGTGTGTGAGCAGAAACAAGGAGTGATGAGGGTTTGTTGAGGGATCACCATAATTGTAATAAGAAAGAGACCTGGGGGTCCTGGTGGACAGGGGGATGACCATGAGCCAACAATGCACCCTTGCATTGGCCAAGAAGG
>JAOEGS010005603.1:8701-48781 GCA_025447755.1 Corythornis vintsioides
TTCTAGGTCCCTTCCAACCCCTGACATTCTGTGATTCCTCTGTCGGTTCTAATCTCCCAAGAATAATTGCCTGAAACTGGTGGATTTTACCCTCTGGATTCCTAATGCAAAAGGTAGGACAAAATTGACATGGGGAGGGAAAAATTGTACAGAAAAATAAAATCAGATTTCATGTATAGAAGGGTAATTGAATGTGTATTAAAAGACACAGTAAGTGCAAATAGACTTTTTTTCCCATGTGAGTTACTGATCCTAGATTGTCAGGCCCAATACTGTTGCCATATACAAGAGACAGTTATTTCCAAGCATTGTATTAATTGCCAGCAGATATTAGTGGTAGAAGTCTAACAGACTTTTGCTCAGGAGATTGGGTTGAGTTCATTATTAGAAAGTTTAGATCTTAACTCAGGATGGTTCTGAAAATGCCCAAGTGTCAACTTCATTGCAAATGCTCATATTTGTCATAAATATAGCTGTTGTGGAATTTGGCCATTAACATTTATTAGTCTTAATATAGTTTTTATAGTAGTGTTCTCTTTTCACCTTCCCTTTTTTTATTTTTTTTTAATTTTTATTGCTTTGGCTTGATTATGAGCAATATGGCTAAATTTTATTTGGCATTTGAGTAATTGCTTGTAAAAATAAATTGCTAGGAATTTGTGAATATGTACATTCATTCTGTCTTGGAAGCTATATTTATGATAGGGTAACTTTTTGTTGAGTTTCAGGGAGTTATTTTCTATGCCATTTCTTAGGTTAAAGTACCAGCATTTTGATATAGTCTTGACCTTATAGCTGAGCAAATGCTCAAGTACTCTGTTGTACAGTATCCTGCACACCTGGTCTGCAAGCTTGTGTAGACTCATTAGGCATGTGAGTTTTTCAGTGGCAGGTCCTGTTAGTTAGTTTGTGGAAATATTCATAGACATTGATACCAAGACCTCAGAACCCCTTTGGTGTAGTCTGATACATAGATAAACAGAGCTGCTTCACCTTCCTTACTCTTTTGAAGTCCAGTCTAGTTCCTCACCTGAAAATATTTTGCTTCCTTTGCAGAACTCCAGAATTCCACTGAAGTTATAAAAGCAGTGAAACCCAGGACAAGGAAATGCAGCAAGGTTTGTATTTGCCAGGAGGACATTTAATTATGAACTGCTAACTGACTGTGTTAGAAGACCCACTTGATCTAACCTGTTAAACTCCACTGGCATTTAGCTCAGAGATAACAATATGGTGGGAAAATGAAATAATTTCCAAGGGTATTTCTCCACGTAATCAGTATGGTAAATAGCCAATATTAATAAATAACAAGATAACAAGGTATCTTGAAACTGCAACCAAAAGTTAATGTTCTACCTTGGTCATGGTTAACTTTGAATATAGAGAAAAGTTTAATAGGGGGAAAAATGAGAAGGGATGGTGAAGTGATGTATGTATGAGGGATAAGGAAAGGCACTGTTGTTTAAAAAAATATAAATATAAAATATAAAAACATGAAGGAGCTGTGAAAAAACATCACTTGAGTACAAGTGATACTATATGGATTTTGGTAATCCTTTTTATATTAGGTGATGTGTGCTTCATGGGCTGGTATAAAATTATGATGATAACACGAGACACTGAATTCTGTTAATGAAAAATTAAGTTTCTAAAATTATGTACAGCCCCCCCCCCATTTTTATTTTGATTAATACCTGTGCTCAAAGGTCTTCCAAAAAGCTAAAAGACTGAAGCAATAGATAGCTTTAAATCAAAAAGTAAACTGTGTAAGATTTAATCTGATAGTTGTTTTATATATGCTCAGAGGTCATGAGGCCTCTTAGCTTGTTTTATAATAAAATAAAAAATGTTTCTAGCTTGCTACTCTTTTTGGCTGTGCCAACTTCAAATGCTCTTCAGGAAGGCATTTTCTAGACAGTCATTGCAAGCTAAGATCTGTTGGACCTTGATTTGGATGTAGCTGCAGTGAATAGTTGTTCCTGCAGGGATCACATTCTGTTTTCAGAAGTTGTCTTTGCTGTTGTATTTCTCAGTTTTTAAGCTACTCTTAACAGTTCTGCTTTAAGGGGCATTCTGACCATCTGAATTATGACTGACAACTTCCATGTATTAAAAGGGCTAAGTGTGGGATAGGATGCAGTGTGAACTGTTTGTCATCTTTGCAGGCTGGTGATTTTGACATCACAAACTGGCCAACCCCAAGTGAAATAGCAAATAATGAAGTAAGTATCCTTTCTTCTCTTTGCTATTATTAGTAT
The DNA here is from genome assembly GCA_025447755.1 of Corythornis vintsioides. Lineage (NCBI taxonomy): Eukaryota > Metazoa > Chordata > Aves > Coraciiformes > Alcedinidae > Corythornis > Corythornis vintsioides. The sequence continues at coordinate 10,960 of JAOEGS010005603.1, forward strand.
TTTTTTAAAACATATTGACTTCTCTGCTTAATATCATTTTTCCCCATAACAGCCTTTGTGTGTTGTAGGGTTTCAGCAGAAATGTAGTCAATAAGTCAGGGTACTGGTCTGTGCTTCGTGTCTGCACTGCTATGGGAATTTCTGAACCCTTCCCAAGCCTGCACTCCTACTCTCCATTTATTGTCAGTGGTGTGCCATGGCCATGTAGGTCAAAATGTGCCATATTTACCATTTCAAAACTTGGCTTCTCTTTTTCTACTCTCTGGTAAGTTTATGCATGGATGAGAAGGCTTCTGGGGTTATGAACTTGCTGCTCTCCCTCCCTTGTGTCTCAGAATGCTTTATGCAGGTTGTCTTAGGACAACTTCATTATCCTGTTCCTTTGATACATTTTTCCCTTGCTGGATCTTAAGTTAACATCTATTCAATCAAATTATCTTCCTTTGACTTTATTTCAAGTGATACATGCCTAGTATATCTTACATCTCTTGTATGCTATTTAAAACTAGAACAGAGCACAGATGATTCGAGCTCTGAGGTGCCATTTCACCTCCTTGCCATAGTTCTGCAGCATGCCTGTCATGCTTTTACTGTTTTCTTGGGGAGGGAAACCAGAAGATTTCAGTTCAGCCATGGGCGTTGTAGAATTGTAAGTGTCCAAATGAAAACTGAAGAAGACTCTGCAGGTATTTGGCATGAACTGTTTGTCCTGTGGGCTCAGTCTGTAACCTCCTCCCTTCTCTCCGAACCACTTCTCTTTTAGGTGTCTAACCAGGCTTTTAGCATTGCAGGGCAAAATTCCAGATGCCTGCAGTTTTGACAGTGTTCTGTTTGTTGCAAGTAGAGTTTGCTTCCTCTAGTAGCTTCTTCTCCAGGATCTCAAAGCAGACCTTTGAGATTGCTACAAGAATCTTTGAAACCTGAATTGATTATATGCCAATAAATTAATGCTCATTCAGTTGCTCACGTACCAGTTAGAATACTTTAATATGTGCATACATCCCATTGAGGTTTAGAATTTATACAAGGCCATGATTTTTTTATTTTATTTTTAGGTTTTTTTTTTTTTAAAGGTACTTAAAAGTTTCTCCATTATCAATATTTCTGTCAACTGCTGAAATGTTGTGAACAGAAGAAACTACCACTTCAGGAGGAGACAGTAGTGATATATTTAACAATGTCATGAAGGATGCATGACTTGCATCCTAATGGTGCATCTGAGGACATTAGAGGTGTAAAACTCTCAGATGTGCATCAAACTCCTTCCTTAGTTAGATTAGAAGTAATTTCATCTGTGTTTTTAATACCTTAGACAGCTGCTTTGTTTGCTACTGTCCAGTAACTCAGTTCTGTTCTTGAAGATTGTGTGGCCAGTTTCACTGTGCAGTGCTTTTTACTTGTAACTTTTTCAGAGTTTACTATTGTAACATGTGAGATACAGTACAGAGAAATGTTGTGTCCAAAAAATATATTTTCTGTCATCTTCTGATGCTTAGAAAATGAGAAGGTCTGCTGAACTTATTTGAGAGATTGAATAGCGATGAAAGAATTACATTTTATATCCTGTAATAATATTTGTAAATGCTAATGCTGATTTGTGACTAAGTCTAAAATATGCTTATTTTAGCCACACTTTTTTTTTTTAAATACTGGTTTTAGTGGTTTAAGAACAAGTGCACCTGAATCTCTTGTGTCCTCTGTAGTACTGTAGCTTCTTCAACATCTGCTCGGTGGTAATAACAAATTCTGATATGATGAATGATGTCTGTCCAGTACTAATTAAGAGTGTCTGAGAGATACATATGTAGTGTTTCCTTAAGAAGATGCACATATGATGTTTTCAGTCTGAAACTATCTGCTTGAAGAATATTTTTAAAAGGTTATTTTGTTTCACCAGACAGTCTAGATGGTATTGCATAGATGTTAACCTTTTGCTCCAGAGCTGGGCACAGTGCCCCAAGTGGGGTCTCCCCCAGAGGGGCAGAACCCCCTCCCCAGAGCTGCTGCCCATGCTGCTGCTGCTGCACCCAGGGTACAGTTGGTTTTCAGGGCTACGAGTGCACAGTGCCAGCCAGCGCCCAGCTTTTCATCCACCAACACCCCTGAGTCCTCCTCCCCAGGGATGCTCTCAGTCCCATCATCTCCCAGCCTGTATTGATACCAGGGAAGACTGGAAATTTCCACCATTCTCTATAATGTTGTTCATTTTGCCTTCTTTGAAACCTGTTACTCTGTGGGATTTCCAAGAACTGGTGATCTGTAGGATGCTGGCACAGCTCAAGGCACACAGTTCCCAGGAAATGCCAGGTTCTCAAGTGGGGAAAAAATAAACCTGTAATCATATGCCTCCACATCCTCTGATCTTTGCTTCATGTTTTCTCATGGAGTAGAACAGAATTGTCAGAGTTAAGACCTATGGCTCCTTATATTTTTACATGAACACTTGGCATGCAGTTGAGCTTGTACAGCATCATAGGAATTTCTGATTTGCCATTCAGTGTTCTGAAAGCACAGCTTTTTAAAGATAATCAGCCTGAACAGTGAGCACTGGTCAGCAGTATTTCTTTAGCATAAAATCCTGAGCTATTGAAACATGACTGTTGTTCACTCTGCAATTTTACTTCTCCAGTTAAAAAGCAAGCAAACAGTCTTAAGTCCAAAAATTCTTTTTATAGTTTTGCCAAATTAGCAAAAGATGAGATGTTACAAAACAACAAAGTTCTTAAAACTCACCCTCCTGAAGAGGTTGAGACCAGGCAATAAAGGAATTCTAACAGATAAAGGTAAATGATACTTTTTGTTCTCAGCAGCTGTAGTGTCCGAAATAATTACCAGTATTTCTTGCAGTGTAAAGCTGTAAGTCACACTAAGAAGCCAACAAATAGAAGAGAAAAGGAGGATAAATCTGATCAAAAAAACAATAATGGAATCAAGGACAACCCAGAGGCAAAGCCAGATGGTCCAGCAGATAATACTAGTGAAGATGAAGCTCAAACTAATAACCAAAGGAAAAAAGGTCAGTCTGGGCACTGTGTGAAATGCACTTAAGTCACCATTGATGCCATTAGATTCATTCCAGTTGAATGACTTGATGAAACTTGTTCTGTTTTGCATTTTCTAGGTGATAACAAGGTGTACTGCTTGCTTTCTGCTGGAAAGCTTAACACAGGCTGCTTTTCTCAGGTTTTGCAGTGTTCTTTTTAGTCAAATAGGAATACTGGGGAAAAAGCAGTTTGTGCCCCTGCTGATGGTCCACGGAGATCTGACAAGTTCTTAAATGTTATTGTGTCTGTACAAACTGTTACTGTTGGTCACAGCCTCATTTCACTAGAGACAGCACTGTGGAAATCAAACTTACATATACTAACACAGACACATACATATAAACAACACTTGAATTTTCATGTTTAACTGTTAGCTTACACTTGAAGTGATCACTGGAGAACTGTATGAGGTTATTAATTTCCTTTTGATCAAATACGTTTCAAACTTCTATTTCATTTTGTCAGTAGACTGGAAGAGGTTGGAGAAACAGCTGAGAGAGTCTTAAGATATTGCTGCATCCAGCTGCTTGCTTCTCTGCTGGTGTTTCTTCAGATCCTAAAGGCTTTTGCTGTTTCATCTTCCTTTGTATATATTTAAAACTAAATCCTTTATTGCTTTCCATTTTTCTAGTGGAAATCTATAAAGCAAAGCATTCCACAGGTACAACCTCCCCCTCACAGCGTGGATAACACATATTATGTATTTGCTTTTATTTCTTTGCTACAGAGATAGAAAATCTATAATATTAATCAACTACAGAATAGCAAATATTATTATTAAACAAATGGTTACTGGATGTTTTAGGCAGCCTACATCAATATACAGCTTTGCTTTTGATGCACATGAATGAAATTAATCTGAGTATCTCAAGGTAACAATCCAGCACCACAGCTAAATTCTTAGGAATTTTTTTTATGGTTTATGATTGAAATTTTTTTTTAATGGTTAATTTGATGGGGTTTTTTTATCTTTAAGTTTCATATTCAAGTCATGAAATTACATAGTTATGGGCTTACTGTATATATTTAACACAACTATAAATTCTTGGTAATGGAGACATCTACCTAAAAATTAATTATATAAAAAAAAGCTCACCTTCATTTCATGTATTCAAAGCTTAGGTAAGCTTGCCTTTCAGTTCCTGTTCATTGCATTGATTATTGTTTAGTCATTCATCTTACCTTAAAATTTCAATGTTAAGCTTCTCCCAGTTCTTAAGCTTTGAAATTAACTGTTACTATTTCTACAGGATTTGTGTAGAATCATTTCAGGAACTGAAACATCACACAGCACTGTAATTAAGAGTAATACATTTCATTTTCAAGGTAACAAGCAGAAATGGGTGCCCCTTCACTTGGATGATGTAAGGTCAGACAGCCAGGAAAGACCAGGCTCTCGAGCTAGCTCCAGATTTCTGTTGGAATCAAACAAGTTAATACCTCATAACAACAGAAGAAATGAGTCAAGAAGTAAGTACTTCACCATCTCTGGGTCTTTCTGTTTGTGGCAAATCAACTGTAATACCCTGTGAGTAGGCATTAGATTGGTGCTTTATGTTGAATCTTGTCTTCTCCTACGCTAAGTAAAACGTGGTGTTTATATTTGCCAATAATAATAAAAAAATAAATTGTATTGCAGTTTAACAAATTGTAAGTTGAAAAATGTTGTGTGAAAGTTTAGTGTCAGGGTTTTTAACATCTTCACAAACTGATCAGAGTTATGTCTCAATTGCTGACTATGAGTAACCAAGTTTGGAAACCTCTGTCTTTACAGTGTGTGTTGCTGCTCAGTGAGTCAGAGCACCATATATTCTTTTTTTATGGCTCCCTACAGAGTCTTAAGCCACAGCTTTATGGTGCAGAAACTTTGGGAATAGACTCATAAAATGGCTGCTCTGTCCTGCTCTACTGCTATTCCTGCAGCTTGTTACGACCAGAGCAGTTGCTTGTGGACCTACACTTTGAACTCTTCTTTGGCAGTTATACTGAGATGATTTTTTTTTTTTCCTCCTTTATATTGGACCAATTCCCTCTGATCCCCTCTCCTATTTCTCAGCATGGCCATGCAAAAATTGTACTGGCACAACAGAGACAGGAATGCACCACAGCTGGTACTGCTTCTGGTCCTCTGGTGTTTAGAGAACATCTTGCCAGATGGCAGAAGTCTTCAGCTGAGAGTAACTCTGGTTAATGTATTTGCATTTAAGTTTTAAAATTCAGTATACATTAACAATTAAAATGTTTGCTTATTATTACAAGAGTTGGATGGTACTGATGGGTTTTGTTTAGGAAGTTATTTTAGGAACATAGATGTTTCATCTGGATGACTAAAGCATAGACAGGAGCAGGTGGAGGATTTTTACTAGTGTATAATTTTGTTCAACATTTATTCCTCAGGATGGTCAAATGACCAGAAACCTGTAGCATGAACTCTACCTCATGGCTTTAGTGATTCAAGACCAGTTGTGGTGTGAGAGAACATCAAGTTTAAATACCATACTAACTCATAAAGGTGTTATATGCAGGGGCTTTAGCATGTGTCTGAGTCACAGTCTGAGTGCATAAATAAAAATGTGAGGAAATGGTTCAAGTAATGCCTGTGCATTTTGGGTCACTGAGGTTGAAATTCCCAGAGGGACACACACACAATCATCAATATTATGATATTGATAAATCCAGAGTCTTACTTGACAGAAAATGAAGTACAGGAACTTGCATGTACAAACACACATTTTGTTGTAGGGTTGTTGAAAAATAGTTGCTGGTAAAGCAAGGTTTCTTATATGGATGAAGAATCCTGTCTTTTGTCAAACAGTCCTTTGTTAAATTTAGAAGCTCTCAATGTGATCGAGTAGGAGCTGTATCCCCAGGCATTCCTCTGACAGAGATCCCTTGGGATCTGGAAGACTATCTAATTACAACTTAAATAAACTTTAAGCAAGGGTGACTGAAGATAGAAGTCTCTGGGAGTGTCAGGAAAAGACAAAGAAGTGGTGTGGAGAGTCTGTGTGTGAGAGGGGTTTGGTTTTACCCCGTCCTTAAGCGTTGTGCTGAGTGGAGCCAATGTTTGATGGCTAATACCTAGGAATAAATCTGTTTAATTAAACAGTGCTATTTAATGACAATTGCTTCTTTTCTCTTCAAGATTGGCGTCGTGATAGAGAGAAGAGAGATGACCACGATGAAGTGTGCAGTGTGAGGAGTGAGGGTGGCAGCGTGCGAGGAGCCTCCAGAGGCAGAGGAAGAGGCAGAGGCAGAGGGAGGGGACGTGGCAGAGGAAACCCCAGAAGTATGCAAAGTAGTCGATGCACAGCCAAAGATTTCCAATTATAATGTTACTTTAGATCATGTTTGCCCATAATGCAAATGTTGTCTCAAAAAACATATCCTGTAACTTCATGTAATTAAGCTCCTTGAGTCCTTTTAAAATCAAATGCTGAAAATCAACAGTAAAATAGGGGTGTGTGTCATGTCTTAAAATATTTGTGTGCTTAATATTTATCATCTTTATTTTAATATTCTTTCTTTTGAAGTGAACTTCGAGTATTCAGTTGGTTATCAGGAGCTGTATGGCAATGGAACTGACCAAATATTTCAACCTGAGCTTAATGCCAGTGTGATGTATTACTATAGTGATGGAACAGGAGTGCAGATGTATTCTGTGGATGAAGCACTTCTCAAAGAATATATAAAACATCAAATGTAAGTGGATTGTTTCATGTAGAAATATTTTTAGAGGTCTAGTTAGGATAAAAGAACTCCTCTCAAACATCATTTGATCCTTATTATCCATATAAAGATGGAGATTAAGGCATTTCAGTGGAACATTTTGCTTTGACCATTGCCAGTATCAGTTGAAATTTATTCAGTAGTGAATAAATAGTAATGGGGTGGAAAAACCTGAGTGGTGGGGAGGAATTTTCAGGAAGCTGTTCTGCCTCTTGTGCTGTGGTCTGGCTCTAACTTATATACTTGCTTTATTTATGGTACATAGCCCTCTTTATGTTGTCATGTAATTGAGATATGGATGTCTCTGAGCTTGTGCTTTTGAGTACTGTTGGTCTGTTTGCCTGTAAAGCTCTTCTTGGGTGATGTAGCTCGACGTTTCCCTTATTTGCTCTCAATTTCACTTTGAGAAGTCTTGTTAGTTTTGTGTTTTCAGAGTGTTACACCTGAAAGATTTAACTGAAAGAGGGTAGTGTTGCAATGATACTTGATTTTTCAATAATCTGAAATGTTTACTTTCTCATGTACATCATTAGGCAATGAGAAACCATCTGGAAGATTGATTATCACCAGGAGGCAAGTCCAAAAAAGGGCCTGGAAACCCCTAGTTGATTTTAAAGAGACAGTTTCCACCACTGGCAGATACTTCATCATCTGTACTTGCAATGGCATTTCTCTGCAATGCCTCTGTGGTGGTTTTTGATTGCCCTTGTATTCCATAAAGCAACTTGCTTATTTTATTCTTGCTTCTTTTGTTACAGTTGACGCAAAAAGGAAGAAAAAAGCCTCTTTAAGGGCAGAAAGTATCTGGCATGTGGCTATCAACTTCAAAACTTCTCTTGCAGTCTTTTTTGTTACTCTTGCTGCCAGGCCCCTATGAGACCTGACAGTGGACATGTACCCCCATGTCAGGATAATCGGCCTGCACTGTCCTCAGACAAGTGAGGGAGGAGCACAGACACTTCACTGTTGGCCAGATTTCTGGGCATGCAGTGTAGAATCCAGACCTTCTAAGGTAGGACATGATGATGTCCCCCTCTGCTGAGAAAAATGTCAGTTACAGCATTGGTCACATCTGACTTCTGGTTATATTTGTATTTGATTTGAGCAACAGGAGGTTAGCAGGTGTCACTAGAAGACTTGGCATGGCTGGCTGACCAGAGCCACTGGTTGCTTGTCTGATATGAACTCCTCAGGCAGATTGATTTGAGTTGGCTTTCCATGAGAGAGAGGCAGATTCTTGAGCAGGTTTAGAACATAACTTCACTATTTTTTTTTCTCCTTAAAAATTCAATTCTTTTATCACAATTAAAATTACTGAAAACAGACTATGTTAATCAATTACCTATTATTAGCTTCTAAATGGGGGTGGTATTATCTGCCTTTCATAACTTAGTTACAAAACATTCAAGTGACTATGCTAAAGAAGGAGGTATATACAGAATAAAGCTACACAGAACTGTTAGGTCTCAGAGTTCCTTATGGAATCCAGGATAAATCAGGATATGTTTAAGAAGTGAGATTAGTTTAAATCCTAGTGAATTGATTAATTTTAAAACAGTGTACCTGCTTAATAGGGAAAAATCTTAGAGACTGTGTCCGAGTTGATGTGTAATTACAGTAAGAAATGCACATCTATCAAGCAGCTTTTACTCATCCCAAGAGCCAGCTTGATGTACAAGGGAATAATATTTGTATTACATGCAAAAATACCTTTAATGTTTTAAATTACAGGCTGAATTATCAGTGCTTAGCAACTCATCAGTCTGCAACATGCAATAGAGCTCTGTCCTTTCTTAAAAAAATTAAAATTCAGTCATGAATCCAAGTCTGCATCAATTCAAGAATAAGCAAAGGAACTCTGAGTACAGTGGAAAAGCAAAGCTGGAGGGGATGTGTGTGTGTTTAGATTTGTCCCTTTAGATGGAGCAAACTTGTGCTTTGTCTTCATTTATCATTAATGGCCTTTCACATTCCTTTTTCTAGAGTGATGGACATCAAGTGAGGCAGTTTGAGTCCAGTTCAGTCATTGTCCATTTCTGCTTGTGGAATTTTTAACTAGGTGAATCGTTACAACATTTTACCTTTACTGTATGACTGTAAAGGTAACATTAGTAAAATGTCGGTACATGGCTTTTGTGCTTCCTTTTCTTATAGATTGGGAGGAGAAAAGAAACGTAGCAGTTCAGAACAGTAAATAGGATATTCTTGAAAGAAACCTTCTCTTTGTGCACAGTTGCTTCACTAATCAGTTTACTTAGCTCTGACTAAGAGCTTAACTCTCTGAAAGCCTTGTTCTCTTCTCTGTTTGCTCTGATTTAATGGCAGTGTTTTCATTTGTTGCATGTCTTATTGTCCAACTGTGAGACTTGACATTCATTCTGTCTTGGAGCTGACTGTTTCATATAGAGAGCTCTTGATTCAAATTTCTTTACCAAAAAATAAAATAGAGAAATGGTATCAAGCATCTCCTTGGGTCAAAGATGACATCAGAGTCCTTTCCTCTTGGTAACTTTGGCCTTGATCCCTGCTTCAGTGGAGACAATTAGCATTTTGTGTTTTGTTGAAATTAGAATTAATTTTATTTACATTTGCATGTGTGGTGTTTGGTGGTTGGTTGGCTGGTTCTGGTGTGTTGTTTTGTTTTTCCTTCAGCATTTTAATGCTCTTTTGTTTTTGCACTACCTTTATTTTTGTGTCATAGAATTTAATTATTTGATCTCCATTAAATATGTCACTACCTGAACCCAGTGAGGAGTAGTATTCCTTGGATGGAGTATTCAGAATTATGGTATGCTGTGCAATCTGTTAAATGCCTACATTTTAGTCATCATTATTATACTGGGGTTTTTTCCATTCTTCTTCAGAGGATGTTTTATTGTTCGCTTGCTCTGTGTGACAAGTCGTGATTCGAATTCTTTACTGTTTCTCTTCACTAAGTATAAATCATCTTGACACCCTGGTCATTTCATAGAGCAGCATCACTTCTTAAGAAGATTTGTCTTTCTGCTGTTTGCTTGTCCCTCGTCTCTCTTGTTCTGTGATATTGTCAGATTCCTGGAATGGTCCTTGTCCGTCTGTATCCACTAAACATCGTCTCTTCTTTTAGACTTTACCTTTCTCCATGAGCTGGTGTGCCTTTTGGCACAGTTTCATACAAATACAATATTATTTCTTTTGCTGTGTTCTTGCAAGCATGCTTAAAGTGATGTTCAGAGTCAAACATGTGCCTTGACACTCAGATAGGATATTTAACCCTTCTGATATACTTGAAACTGGGTAAAGATACAGTTCAGGGTGAAGGTGTTACTGGTACTGCTCTGTGGGGAATAACTTATGCCCTGACTGTTACCAGTAGTTCATGTCACTTCATCTATATGGAGGCTAAAATGTGTTTTCCTTCTGTTCATGTAAGTAATAAGGGAAGGGATGGGTGAAAGAAAAATGGAGCCTAGTTTTTCCTTATGCAGCTCATATATGCAAGTGTAACAAGGCTTGGATTTCTAGCCCTGTGTACTGTACTGGATCGATCACAAGTGTCTTGTGACATGTGCAGCATGTGAGCTCTTCTGCAAGTCTGGCCTGTAATGGTGCACTTCTTGAAACAACAACTTTGTAGACGTTTTAATGGAACACTTGAACATGGGATCTCTACATTGCTATTTTAGGATTTTTTAAAATCTATAATAGGCTCTCATCTGTACGTTTCTTTCTGCAGTGAGTATTATTTCAGCACAGAAAATTTGGAAAGAGACTTCTTTCTGAGGAGAAAGATGGACCAACAAGGCTTTCTGCCAGTGTCGTTGATCGCGAGCTTCCGCCGAATGCAGGCTCTCACTACAAACCCTGCGCTCATTTTGGAGGTAAAATAATGCACCAGTGCCTGTGTGCAAAACTGCTTGGATAATTTGGTACTGCTTGGCTCATTCTCTACTGCCACTTGAAGTCAGCATTAGGAAGTTAAAACCCATTTCTGTTTGCAATGACAAGGATTTTAGAAAGATGTTACAAATGGCAAAGTTTGTGGTTTGCATTTTGTTTTGTTGTCTTTGAGTGGTGCTGGGTATGTAAAGCTTATGAAGTTCTTATACACTTGTTGCACAGGCTCTAAAGGACAGCACAGAAGTTGAAACTGTGGATCAGAGGATACGAAAAAGGGTTGATCCAGAAAAGTGGCCCATCCCAGGTCCTCCTCCATGCAGTCTGCCACCGACTGACTTTTCTCAGCTCATCAACTGTCCAGAATTCGTACCAGGCCAAATTTTTGGCTCACACACTGGTAAAGGATTTATTTTATAGAAACATAAGTTTAGGACTTTCTCTCTAGCTTAGGAAGTTTGCCTCTTGATACTGATTTCATAACAGAAGTTGTACATTTGGTAACTATTTATTCAGCTGATGTGCCTGTCAGCTTTGCAGTTGCCAAGTCATGTGGCTGGCGTGGCTGATGTGAAGTAGATAAAAATGTCTCTTCTGTATTATGGCTGTGACCATTCTCCAGAGCATAGTGTAAAGGACTAGAGTCCTTTGGTAGGAGTAGTGTAAGAAGCAGTTGCAATTGTGTTAGTCGTAAAATCTGCTTCATTTTGATAACAGCTGAAAGTTAACTTTTTTTATTTGGTGTATCCTGGTTTTGGATGGGGAGACAATTCACTTATTAATAGGGATATGGCTTTGTTCACTGACAACCCTTGGCAAAGAAATAATTTACTGAAATTTTGGCTGGAATTAATTGGAAAGAATGAAGACTGGTTTAGGCACCCACTCAAAGAGCTAGTGGATGGTGAGAAGAGAATATGTCCCTAATAATGCTGCTCTTTTTTTCTGAATAAACATATATTTCTTGCGGACTGTTAGAAACTTTCTGTATAAATAAGCTGCCAGAATTGATCTTTTCCTAAAATATTGAGTTAACTGTAAAAAACTACCTGCTAAAAATGTAAAGAAATTCTGCTGATCAGTGTTATGAGAGGGTAGAAAAATGGTAGCTGCAGTTAAAAGACAGACCAGTGAAGCATTTAAGAAAACCCCAGCAAAACAAAAACCAGAAGCCCAACAGGACCTGAACTGCTGTTCTCCACTGCTAGAGTCTGCACCAAGTTCTCCCAGAATGGGAAACCTGCTGAGTCCCAAGGAAAACACTGAGAAGAGTAATTTTCAGACAATGTCTAAAGGATTGTCTACAAGTTTGCCTGATTTGGACTCTGAACCCTGGATAGAAGTGAAGAAGAGGCATCGTGGGTCCACGGTCAAACTAAAGGTAAAATCAGAAACCTCTGAGTTAAGTCTGAAATAAACAAATGCAAAACCTGACAAGGTTTCAGGTTATTCTGTAAAACAAGTTTTTTCAGGTCTTACTTTTATCAGGTGCTTGATAATGTAATACAGTTTGTGTGCACACTTCCCATACTACCAGACCTAGAACAACTGAGTGCATTTAAAATGATGATCCAAAGTACACTGAAATGAAAAGGAAATACTGGGGGTGTTTTTTCCCTGCTTAAGGACAGTCATACCTGTTGATTATAGAAAAAGGTACTGTAATGTGCATTGAGACTTGTTATAAAAGCTTATGGCAGAATTAGACAAGGTAATTTACTTAATAAACACCTGGAAGTGGCTGTATCGTTTCTATTTCTGATGCATTTGTTCATAGAAGATGTTCCATTGTGTTCTGTTTGCGTCCTATTGGGATGATCACTATCCAATTCAAAATATAAACTGCCATCATTTTTTCCAACTTAGGAAAGCGTTCCTGTGCCTGCTCAAAGTTCAGATCAACAACAGCCACCCCTGCCTCCAGAGGAACAAGAGCAAGAAGAACTCGATTTTTTATTTGATGAAGAGATGGAACAAATCGGCGGTCGGAAGAATAAATTTACTGACTGGTCTGACAGTGATTCCGACTATGAGATCGACGATCAGGATGTGAACAAGATTTTGATTGTAGCACAGACACCACCATATATGAAAAAGCATCCGGATGGAGATCATTCTGGCAACCATGTGTGCCGTGCAAGAATGACATCAGAGCTTGCCAAAGTCATTAACGATGGCCTGTATTTTTATGAACAGGATCTATGGATGGAGCAGCGTGAGAATGACACTACCATGAAGGTAACTCTCCATTTTGGGCTGAAAAACCATGCCTGTCCAAACAGGCTCACAAGTAACTTGAATCCTCTGAGAGAAAGTTGTAAAATGCTACTCCTTTTTTTTGAAAGAAAAGTGACAGTGGTTGAATTTACAGCTCTGCTGAATTAATTTCATTTTGATAATATTCTTAACAGTTGAAAGTAAAACCAGCAAGCTTTTCTTGTGACAGATTGGACCAAAAAACATTAAATTAATATTTTTTATAACTATTTTGAACATTTCTCAGATGGTTCAACTTTTCCAATGTTTTCTTGTACTGTGAATAGCTTGTTCCATAACATTTGCAAACCCCTACCAGATGGGAAGGGGGCACATTTCTGAGATAAGAGATTGAAGGTAATACAATCATTTAAAAATAGTTTTATGTTAAGGCTTATTTGCCTTGGGGCTTGCTAGAATAATAGCTCTGTGAGCAAATGAAGCTTTGGATTGCACACCTTGTTTTATTAGAGAACCCCTTTTTCTCCCCTTTTTTTTTTTTTTTTTTTTCTCTGTACATGGGCCCTTGTATTTGAAACCTTTCAGAACTTTCCAGGAGCTTTGTGATTATTATTTTTTTAATTATTATTTTTTAAACTGCACTAAGCAGCTGTAAAATGAGAAAAATGTTGAATTCCAGCCCTGTGCAGAGGTGAACACAGCAAGCTGCTGTCCTGGCACTTGCTGCTCTAGGTTTATTAAGAAACCCCTTCTTTTGTGCAGGTGAGCCCAGCGAGTGGCACATCTGTAGGCAGTCCCAGGGTATCACTAGCCTATGTTCTGTGTACAAAAATACAAAGTTACCTAAATACAAAGTGGTGAGGGGAAGGAGTTTTTATTTGTGCACAAGGGCAAAGGTGGACTGGGAGCAGGGAGGAGGGAAACAGCTGAAAGGACAAATTGGAGCACGTGGATACAAATAAAGAGCTGACGAAAATAGAAATGAATGCTGGGAATAAGAGTAAGTAATACAGGTAAAATTCAGAATATGGAGTTTTATTGCAAGGCAGCTGGACCAAGAAAACAAGCAGCAAACTGGAGGAGGACAGTGAGAAATAGCACACAGCAAGAGAATATATTTTCTCTTTTCCTTATTGTTGTGTTCTTGACAATTATTTAAACAAGATTTTTAACACAGCATCCAGACAAACCCATACATCTTGGAAAATCCTGTTCTTTTGCAGCTATGAATAAAAAAAGAACCAAAACAACCAAAAAACAACAAAACAAACAGCAACAAAAAAGTTGAAAAATTTATTTACAAATACTGGCTTTTCTGTACCTGTAGCTTGAGGAAGGGAGCAGGACCCCTTCTGCTCCCCTAAATTTCTAGGACCTTTCTTGGTGTGCTCAATGCATAAGAGGGATGTTTGGGGGCTTGGCAAGGGGCAGGATCTCTGTCATTTCTATTTCTTCTTGTCTGTGAGAATTCCCCCCCAGGTGGCCTTACCTGCCTCCCTTTGCCCTCAGTTGGCACGGCTGTGTGAGGAACTGCAGCCTGAACTGCCTCACTTTCTGTACAGCACTCCCTGTGCTGCTTCTGCAGTGGGTGCCAGAGACTCCTGCCATCTTCCTTAAAAGACATCTCTCCTGGCTGTGTTTGGGTAGTTTGTCACATCTCACTTGCTTATTTTCTCTTTCATGAAATTCACCTGAGAGCATTGTCCTGCTTTGCATTTACAATTTGCTTTCTCTACTGCAGCAAGAGATTGAGAACTTCAAGAAGCTGAATCTCATTAATAAGGAAGAATTTGATAATCTTGCAGCAGAATCAGTTGTTGATCGAACCCACGAAGTTCCAGCAGGTGCTCCAGGGGTACAGAAAGGTAAGTAATAGGTATTTGTTTAGAATTTATGTAATACAGTCAGAACATCTACACAATTACTCCTTAATATTTTGACTTCAGTCAACAGGAAGATGAGAACAATGTTCTACTTGTATCATAACCTTACTAAACAGTGACAAAGCCCAAATCTTTTCTTTTGAGGTGTTGCTGATACAGTGGCAGTAGTAACGTTTACTAGGATAGATGCTAGTAGCATCTGTGAAGTGGTTGAAGAGAGCCACCTCACCTAAAAGCAAGAATGTGGTTATACTTTTGCTAGTGTAGATACATGAGGACAAGGAGGTGACAAAGCAGCAGGTTTCATCATTTTGAGCAGTTTGTGCTGCTTCTACACCAAGTGCTTTTGTTGATGTGATTATCCTTTGGGGGTGGTGTAGCTCACCTGAGATGAATCAGACCTTTCAAATACATGGGGAGCTTAGGCTTGGAAATCCTCTCTCTTTTAACAACAACTCTCTTCTCCTTCCTGCCTCTAGGTTTAGGAGAGAAGATGGCTGGTAACAGAAGTATTGATGTACCTGCCCCAGCAGCAATAGCTCGATCACTGCCAACAGCAGTGCCAGATTCTCCCTGTGCCCACCCTGGCTGCACCCCACGAACACCTCGTACCCCGAGGCTACAGGATCCCAACAAAACACCCAGGTTCTACCCGGTGGTTAAGGAAACAAGATCCATTGATGTCAAGGTAAATGGAGAGATAAAGCCTATCAAAGTCATGTCTGTGTGTAAAGGCAAAAAGTGAAATGCTTGTACTTGAAATTACATCTCCAAAATATTTACTGTATTCGTTTAACTTGTACAAAATGATTTCTGAGAGTTCTTTGCAACACCTCTTGTAAGTTCTTGCTGAAAAAGTGCCATGTCTAAAGATTTTTAATGTGATATTAATCATTAGGTTCTGAAATGAGTGTTTTAGTGTTGTGACTTTATAATAATGTTAGAATACAAAGCTTCTACAACTTGAAGAGAATGAATGAAATCAAAATAGGGAAATAAAATAGGGAAATAAATACTGTATTTACTTCCTTAGACTCCAAGAAAAAGAAAAACAAGACACAGTACAAATCCTCCCTTAGAATGCCATATTGGTTGGGTAATGGATTCCAGAGACCACAGGCCAAGAACTTCCTCAGTGAGGTAAGTGGGTTTTTGGGTCTTGGTTTGTTTTTGGTTTTTTTTGATCATAGAAAATTAGTTTTCAGTTTCATTAGTTCTCACTGCTAATGAAGAAATAGGCTGCAATGAAAGACAATTTATCAATACTGTGGAAGCAAAAAAAAAAGAGCATAAACAAAACCCTAGAATACCAACCTCCTGAAGTAAGCTAGCTAGACTGTGTTCACAGTGTTATTTGTTGACCCATGATAGAGTAGCAGCAATATTAGTTCAAGTACTGATGTTAACTTCCGTGATTTTGCCTTCAAGTCCTCATTTAAAGTCACACGTTACAGTGCTGTTTAATTAACATCATCCAAACTCTCCTGTTCCTTGCTATGCTAGCAAAGAATCTGATTTTCTTGAGGTGCAGCTGAAAAGAGATGATGCCTGGGCCCCCAGGCAGGTGGTGTAACAGTTGTCAGGTGGCTGAACTATTCTGACAGTTCTGGTATAGATCACAATGGTAGGAAACTAATTATGTAAAACAAGTTTACAGGCCAGAGATACATTGATTTGTTTTGTTTTGTTTTTTTTTTTTCTTCAGCAGTTCCAATGCTTCACCTTCAGAAGGAGCTCCACTAGCAGGAAATTATGGATGTACCCCCAATTCTCTTCCAAAGTTTCAGCATCCTTCTCATGAACTGTTAAAGGAAAATGGCTTTACTCAGCAGGTGTACCACAAGTACCGCCGGAGGTGTCTGATGGGTAAGCTGCTAGATGTGCTGCCTGAAACTGGAGGGAGAAGTTGCTGCCAAAAGATTAAAGGTAGTGTTGCTTTTTCTTTTCCCAGAGAGGAAACGGTTGGGAATTGGCCAGTCCCAGGAAATGAACACACTTTTTCGTTTCTGGTCCTTTTTCCTGAGGGATCACTTCAACAAGAAAATGTATGAAGAATTCAAACAGCTTGCTTTAGATGATGCAAAGGAACACTACAGGTATTCTCTTGTCTGGAAGTTAAAAACTGTTGAGGTTTTCCAGTTCCTTAAGGGACTGCCAAGTTGGTGTGTGTCTCAAGGGAACATGGTTACTATTGGCTTTGGCTCTTGGTACATCTTGAAAATAGTAGTCCATATGATCTTTGAATACCAAAATCTGTCAGTGTGCATTTGTGCTTTGCAGTTCAGTACCTAAATGTGCAGCATTCCCTGACTTGTAACTTGTTCTGAATTCTACAGAATCCTGTAGCTTGTTGGCTGTGACAAGTCAGCTCTTTACTTACTCACAGGAGATCCAGATCCTTCCTTTCCTAGGTGAAGACATTCTTAACCTCATTCAACTTGTTCAAAGGCCTTCTTGCCTTACAAAAATACCAGAACAATTACCATCAAGGAAATCACCACTGGCCCTTGAGCTCTTCCTTCCACCCTGTTCCCCCTGATCTCTATTTCTTTCAGCCCAAGAGACAAGGTAGCCCAGGGTTTTGAATGCCTGGTGAGGAAGTGCTGGCTATGGAAGCTTGGCTATGTTGTCTGAGCCTGCAGAGTGAGTTTCTGTGGTGCAAAGGTGGCTTTAATATCTTGTGTCTCTGCCATGAGCTTTCTTGATGCTCTCTGATAATCCAAGGACATGTTTACCAGGAGAAACTTCAGAAGGCTCTTAAGGGACTAAGGTGGTAGCAGACAAATGCAGAACCAGGAGGTGGTCCCAGCTGTCCAGAGGCCCAAGGCAGCCCTGGTGCTGGGGTGGCAGCCAAAGCCAGAAATTTTGATGCTGAGGTGTGTGGGAGCTGAAAGAACACCAGGTCCTGCACTACTTGTTGGGTTTTGTGTGATGGTGGCTGACACTTGGCCAGAGCCTCCATGGCTGGTGTGTACAGACTCACTGCAGATGTTGAAAGCATTTGTCTTTGGTTTGCTCTGTGTGTGTAGTGTAGTTAAATGTAGTTAAAGTGAATCCGTGGGACAAACCTGATTGTCTCAAGTCAGTTTTGATTATTTGTGAAGATGTTTCAAAGCAATAGGTTGGTAAGAAAATGATGTGAGAAGGAAGTGGGTCTTGTGAGAAGGGCAAAATGAGGCCATGCCATTTACTAAATGCAAGAAGAGACTGAAAACTTGCATCCTTCTGAGGAATGAGGAGCTTATCTTTAAGGTTTTCATAGCTCTCTGTTCTTTTACAGGTATGGATTGGAATGCTTGTTTAGATTTTACAGCTATGGCCTAGAAAAGAAATTCAGGGAAGAAATATTCCAGGATTTCCAAGAAGAAACAAAGAGAGACTATGAAGCTGGTAATTATCATAGGCTAGTCTCTGCTCACACTGGGGTAACTTTAGTTGGGAGATAATCCCAGGTCCTTGCCACTGGATTGTTAACTAACCCAAGAGCAGCTTTTGTTAAGAGAAGTGTAAGATAAAAGGAATATTAAACATACAGTTCCTAGTGAATAATTAAGTTTTAAATTAAATCTGAGATTTGTAAAATGGTAAGATTATCTTTTTTCCCTTATTAGGTCAGCTATATGGACTTGAAAAATTTTGGGCTTATCTAAAATACTCTCAGCACAAGACTTCAGCCATCGACCCCAAACTGCAGGAATACCTTAGTAAATTTAAGAGACTAGAGGACTTCAGAGTGGATGTAAGTTTCAATACAATACCTATTTTAAAGAAATATTTGGTGTACTAATATTTTTACTGTAAGGTAGAATAACAACAATACTTTGTTTGTCAAAAAAAGCAGCTTTACAAATCCTGTCAATGACTAGAAAAAGCACAATGAAAAAAAAAAATCAGTATAAAACTAATCATCCTATGAGTATATGAAGAAGCCAATACCTGGTCCAGAGGGAAACAGTTAACTGGCTGCCACTGTTTCTTTTCAGCCTCCTATTAGTGAAGAATCTGGCAGAAGGAGAGCAGTTGCTGCAACAGATGAGGATTCAAGTCATCGCAGACGTCAGGCTAACTCTTCTAAAACACTTGCTGCTGCTAGACCCACGGCTGCCTCTCAGTCTCAGGCACTGGGAAACATCACCAGTGGGAATCCTGTGCAAGCATCTATAGGCCAGAACAGTGCTGCCACAAAATCTATAGAAAGTGATGTACCAGAAAAATAGACTTGAGCTGAGCTTGCACCCTTGAGAATCACCCTGTACATCACTCTCTTAATTTGGAGAACTTCGAGGTGAGCCAATCTCATACCTTATTTAAAATATATGGGAAGACAAAGGATTGGAGGTTGTTTTTTGTTGTTTTTCACAGGATTTAGTTCCAAACCATTTACCCTAGGAGAGTTGCTCTTGGTTTTGGGCTCATTGGAAGGATCCTAGGGGGAAGATTCTTTGGCTTCAGTATTGCTTTCCTCAGGCTTTTGTTTACAAAGAACTGCATTCCTCACATAAGCAAAAACTACTTTGGGGATGCCTTACATTTCAGTTCCTATTTCTTAAAAAAAAAAAAAGGTATGATACACCCATGCTATCTACTGTGCTTTCTTGACCCAGATTTTCCTATTATGTGTATTTCACCAAATCAAAAAAAAAAGATAAATGACATGATACATAGAATTCTAAAAGTCAAGGAAGAATCTACATGATTGGTTTGCTCTTGAATCTATTAAAGAGGATGGTTTTGTGCAAAGGCACACTCAAGAATGTGCAACTATGAAACTGCACTTCTGGATTCTACTTCAAGACATAGTTTCTGGTTTTTTTTCAGGTCTCCATAGTTAGTATTTTATTAAGTATGGAGTTTGAGTGGACATAACTGGGATAGTTTTGCAGGTATTTCCTTCAGTACTGGTTCTTAAGCAACATAAAAACACAGGGGAAAGTGGATCTGTTGATTTCCTGTCTTACCATATAGCATCTACAGTTTGTGCAGCTTGGTAAAATAGCAAACTTATTCAAATTATTCTTGCTCTAGAGGTGTCTTCATTTGAGTTCTCTTATGATAATGAAGTACTCTAACAGGAGAGGCATAATTTTTTTTAATTCTTTTTTTTTTTTCTCCATATTTCAAGTAATAAAATGTAGTTTGGAGGGAAACAAAATATTCCTTGTAAATTTTGTTGTTTGTTTATTTTGCAATATCTGAGTGAAGTTCTGCTCAAATTGTGCTAGCTAAGCCTAAATAATTTCAAACAGGTCTAAATGAAATTTCACTGATTCTAAGTTATTCAAATACAAATCCATTTCTGTAGCTGATAGATAGGGATGGTACATCCTGGCATTTCTTAGTCATTGCTTTGTTTTAAAGAACCAAGTGGGTAACTTACCCCTTCCAAAGGTAGGTGAGGAGAATTTCAGCTTGTTGTTGGTTAACTACAGAAAAGACCTCAGTTAACTTCAAATTACAGAAGTCATGTCTAGCACAAATGCCTTAATCCACAAATGTGTCCTGACTGACTGCACAGGCATCTGTGGGTTTCACCTGGGGCCTGATCTCAGCGCTTGTAACGAGTCCACTGATTCTTCAGACCTGGGGAATCTCAAGGAAACAAATGTCAGATGTTTGCTGCATTGTTAAGGGGTATATGTCAGCAGTGGCCTTCCCAGCAGATAATGCAATTTCAACACAAAATTGAGCCTTTTGTAAGTGGCCTGTTCTAAATAAGTTTAAATGAACATATATCAGTATTTTAAGTAATATCCTATAAATATGCTGAAGTGACACATCTCAATCCTGTGTTTGATCCATGCCTTTTGCTATCCAAGAAAATGATGCGAATGTAAATTTGGATTGAAATTGTATATACAAGTAATAGATTTGATATTTCCTTTCACTTTTTCATTGGAAAATGTGCAGATTAAGCTTTTAGTGTGTGTAATTTTGTGATATCTTGACAAATTTTATAAAAACAACAACAGCAAAAACGAATAATGTTGTATATCAACTCTTTTTTTCATCCCCCAAAGCATGAAGAAAACCAAGAGTGTAAGGCTGTAAGCTTGCATGTCACTTTCTGTTGCCTCTGGTGCACTAAGGTCTGATGGAAACTCAGCCTGCTAAAGGCTGAAATGGTTCTTAGAATGTGAGAGCTTTCTTCAAGTTCAGTATTTATATCTTTTTCATGTAACTGGGTCTTTGACAAAGAAAATACAACAAGGTGAATGGTAAATATGGCTGAAGCAAAGAGTGAATATTTTATCTGCTGTTGGTCATGTTGGCCTCTCTAGGGCCAGTTGTTTTAGACATTGTCCCTTCAGTGAGATGGACACAACCCCACCCCAGTCCCTCCACAGCTCTGGCTGACTTTCAGGAGTGTCCTCTCTCCCTTCCCAAAGGCCTGGCTCTTAAATCTCTCTTCTTGCAGATATGTGGGAAAGTGATTCTTGGGTTACTGATGGTTGCACACTAAGCTGAGAACAAAACCACTGCATTTCAGAATCAGCCCCAAAGACTCTGCAGGCTAAGCAGCTGCTTTCTTAGGGGACTTGAAGTGGTTTGTCACCTTTCAGCAGGTGCCATTACCTGTTGCAGAGCTGTAGCATTGTCTCTGAACACAAATATATGTGTGCAATGTCCTTCCTAATGCCTCCAGTGACTTTTAGGTCCATTTCAGCCAACCTGCTTAAGACTGGTTGTATTTTAGCAGTAGCCTATTAGTGAACATGTAGCAAGTCTTTGACCTTCCCTTTTCTAGAACTGATTACATGTGCTTACTAAGGAACTTTGTTTAGGTTTGTCTTTGTCTCTTCTGTTGAGAAGTGAGTGTACAAGTATTTCAGAACACTCCTTCAGGAAAGTTGCAGTGCCAGACTAGACCACCAGCAAACAGTCATTGCCTTCTGGTATTTGGAGAAGAAATACACAAAACCACAATAATTCCCCAAGAGAAAGGGCAAGGACTAGTTTGGGTTTATTTGTTTGGGGTTTTTTTTTTAAGTTTCTAGGTGAACAATCCTTCACCTGCAGTTGTAGCAGCCTTGGCACACCTGTTCTAACAGCAAGCTTGAAATCCAGTCTGTAAAGTCACCTTTCAACATAAATGAGAAGCTAGTGAAAGGAGTTGCCAGGAAAGTTAATCTGCAATTACTTGGTTTCCATACTGAAGTAAGCCTTCAAGGCCAGGGTTATGTTATTACTTGTGTCAAGTAGGAAAAGTAGCCAAAGCTAGAGCTGGAATTGCATCATTCCATTCATGCCTGAATGAACAGCTGGATGACAGAGCTGCAGGGTTTTCCCCTACAGCCTCCAACAATCTGCAACTCTAAAACAGTACCAAGGCTTCTGTGGCCACAGGACTTGATCACAAACACACTCAGAGCTTAACAGATTAGTTCCAGCAACACTTCAGTACTGAGCTGCTGAATTAGTGACTTATATTTCATGAAAAACTACACTATTTTGCTCTAAACCCTGTAAAACCAACCCCAAAGCAGAGCCAGGAAGACCCCTGCAGTTGCAATGCTAAGCCTGGGTTAGTATTTTGTCCTATTCTACCACAACAATACATGTATTTCCTGAAGGAAATAAAACCCCACCAACTTATTGCAGAGAAAACAATTCTCCAAGAGATTCAAAGCATAAGTAGGGTTTAACTATTCCTTGACTGTTACATTGAAGATAGTCAAGTCATTTTGCTGGAAGAAAACAAACAAAAAAAACCCAACAAAAAAACATTAGGTCAGAGCTTGGAAGTGAGAAGATTGAAGTGAAACAAGCTCAGAAGCAAAGCCCTAAACTGCCTTTAGATGTTCTGTCCAACTCTGAAGGGTAGAAAATGTGAACTTTAGCCAAGGAGATCTAGCTCAGTAAAGAGATATGAACAACACAGCACGTGAAGGGTAATGCCGTAGTTCTTGGTGGAAATTCAGGATCTTCAGATCAAGTAACAACCTGGTACTTTTAATAAAAATGGTTTAAAAACTGATTTCTTGCCCCAATAAAGCATTCTTTGGAAACAGTGTACAAATGAGGTGGAAGTGTCAAAACAAATGACTAGTGTAAGTCTAGCCTAGGAAAACAAGTCATATCTTAAACTGGAACAATATTTTGTTTCTAAAGCTGCTGCAGAAAAGTCTCTTCCAGTCTCTGGTGTTGCTTAAACAAAATTTAACACCCTGCCAGTATCAACCTGTCATTTTAGTTAACAGGGAATTTTGACCAAGTGATTGACACAAATCTTAAAAGGAGGAATGTCTCTATCATACTAATGGTACTGAGGGTGTGATGGATCTGATGTTTTAATGTAGTCTTATGTGCCAGCTTTTTGCAACCCCCAAAGCTAGTGTGCTTTAGAGCACGCCTCTTAGGTTGTCAACTTTGAGTCACTAGTGCCTGTGTAGGTAGGATGATTTAGGTTAATTTAGATCCACTAGGCATCAAAATACAGGATTAAGTCCATGTGCCATACTGCTGCCAGGGCTGACAGCTCTGTATCCTTCACAGTTACCAGCATGTTGCTTCAAAGCAAAACTCAGCTCATTCTTCACTCATCTTGCTGTTCAGTCCTAAGTTGTGAAAATTTGAGCATTGTTCTTTTGAAACAATTTAAAAACAAAAAAACCTAAACTTTGTGTAGCTTCACTGCTCAAGCCTCCCTGCCTTTCTTCCATCAAGGGAAAGGAGAAGGCTGCATTTGGGCTAGGAAGTCAGGGCACATGCAAAGCCACCCTCCTTTTTTCCATCCCGTTTCTGCATAGAACAGATTCAAGCACAGTAACTGGCTAAGGCTGCAGCTCTGGGAGCTGTAGAACACTGACAGCTGGGAGGAGTGAAGAGCAACTCCCAGCAAGTGCTAACTCCCAGCTGCCACCCATCACTTTGTACAACAGAAGCTGCAAGACGGAGCAGGTCTCTTTCTCTGGAAGCCTGGGAAAAAATATTTATCTGGGTCAGCTACTTATTCCTGCTCCACATCTTCTTGTGCCACAATGATGCACAAGAGCTCGTGTAAAATCTAGAAGTGACAAAACTTTGTAGAGGGAGATTAAGTTAAAATTCCCTGGTATAGCATCCAGGCTGATGCTTAAGTTCTTTTAGCTGCTGTCCTATGCAAGAAAGATTTTCTTTATTCCTCGGTGGCTTCCCTTATTCCACCTAAACCACCTCTTTTTGTGGTTAGTTAACACACTGGCAAGCCCAGCCTTTCACCACTGTTAGAGGATTAGCAGACACCCAAGTACTGATGTGCAAACTGAAGTCTGGATGCTGCACCAGAGCTCCACAGGTAAAGATGTGATCATGACCTAAGCAGGACCCAGTGCTTTACTGGGTTACAGGCAGCAGCTGCACACCCACACACCTAATGGGATTTTCAGCCCTGTACAAGAGCCTGGAAGTGTAACCTCACTTTCATGGAGAAATGGCTCCAGGTCTGTTGCTTCTGTGCTAAAACTATGCTCTTCCACACGCTTCAGCCTGCCTTCTAGGACATGCGAGTGACACAGGATTCAAAGGAGGAGTATTGTTTATTTGTTTCATTTACATCAGTATAAGTCTCTTGTCACTCAAAAGGTAATAAAAAGGAAGTGGTCCCTGGAATGTCACAGTTGGCAGTTCAAGAACAGGTTTATACTGAAATCTGGTACTGTAGGCCTGGGACAGGTGCAGTCTGCAGAGGTACAGATGTTAAGCCATAAAGCTGCAAGTTGTGAACTTGGTGTCTGTGTTATGGGTTTAGCACAACAGATGATGAAACTTCTAGAATATACTGAATGATGCCCACGTGTAGATATCCAGCATCCTTGTCCTGTTGGCACCCCGAGACATACTCCTTTAACTGTACATTACATGATTTCCTAAAATACTTCTCCTTTATTTACTTCACTTTTTTGCCTAACCATAAATGCACTGGAATAGGTTTATTCCCTTAAATACAGCTTACCTGAGTAGACCTTCCACATTCTTCCAAAAGCTGGGACTGGGAAGAAAAAGGTAACACCCCGAGGAGAAGTGGTACGAACAGCGGCGGACATCCCGTCTCCAAGAGTTCTTCCCCGAGCTGGGCACTCCATCACATCCCAGCTCTGCTCAGCAGCTTCTACACAGAGGCTGACAGCACACTTGGTATTGTACATGCTTTATTAAAATGGAACTCGTATTTACACTATCTGCAGAACCAATCCCTCCCCAGGCTTGCACTCAGACAGACACGCACACACACACGCGCGCTCGCCCCTCGCTCTACAGGGCTGTGAAGGCTGTGCTCCCAAAAGTTAGGCAGCTTCTGGAAGAAGAGGAAG
Source organism: Corythornis vintsioides (assembly GCA_025447755.1). Taxonomy (NCBI): domain Eukaryota; kingdom Metazoa; phylum Chordata; class Aves; order Coraciiformes; family Alcedinidae; genus Corythornis; species Corythornis vintsioides. The sequence goes on from JAOEGS010005603.1 coordinate 35,998, forward strand.
GGTGACTTGTTTGTGTTTGTAATTACTTAAAAAGAAGCATGGGAGTATGCATTTGGCCATCACAATGCTAATTTAAGTATATGTAGTATTAACATATGGCAGTAACACTGAGTATTCCTCTTTTACATTCTATACACAGAATGACATCAAGGTTTTCCAGTCAACATTCTAACTTCAGTCTCAATGCTGCTTGTAGTGACTATGAAACCAGAACTCTGGGGCTGTCCCTTAAAACAATTCAAGTCTATGTAAGCGAAATAAGGCACAATTAATACTCGATTTGATTTAGAGGATGGGAAAAGGGAGAGGCAGGTTTTAGATAATAGTTGTTATAGGGGAAACACTTTGACCCAGTCCTTTTGAGGAAAGGATGAAGGTATTTACCCCCATCCTAATCAACATGGACTTCTCTTAGAGAACTGAAGTATTCTTTCAGGGCTACTAAAGCCCACGTACAAAACAAAATTGGAAATTCACATTTTAACACCAGTTTCAGTAGTCTAACCTACTGATGCTGATGTATATGAGCACATCTTTCTTTAATGCTGAAGGAGAAGACACACACAAAACAAGATTCAAACCTTCCACTGAACTTAAAGACTCGTATCTTTTAGAGCTTGTAATACCTACTACATGAAGGCTTCAGCTTACTGATAAAAGGAATAGCGTTTTTGCCTTGAAATCCCTGGCCCCTCTTCACTAACGAAGTCCAACCAGACATTACAAATCAACTGCAACAAAAGGTTTGGCAGCACAAAGAATGTCTAGTAGTCAAATTTTCATTTGTGAGTATATTATTTTCCTTGTACAAAACTGTTGAATGTTTCTCGCAGCAGATGAACTGTACCCAAAGATGCAGGACATTCTGTGACGGGGAATAAGAGGTTGCAGTTCCGAAGGCCCCTGACTTTGGTTGTTTACAAAGTTCATTCCTGTTTAGTGTGATCCTTGGTGTCTTCCTCATCTGTGTATTCTGATGGTTCCTCCCCTGGTTTTAGGAGTCTACCTACGTAGTCGTATTTTTCTGGAAAAGAGGGATGATTCCATTACAGGCAATCAGAGCTGCATTTCCCAGTTAGTCTGCACTGCTGCTAGTTCACCTCTTCTACAGGCTAAGGCTCTAAACCCAAATCACTGAAACCAATGGCAATTTATCTGCAGGCTTAGCCTCCTAAAGTAATCTTCCTGCCACTGCTGCTCAGTACTTTCTCAGAGGACTTTGTTTCAGTTCTCCAGCAGCTCACCAGACAAGCTTTATCACACAATGGATGAAAAAGCTGCTATTAAAACTGGCACAAATTCCCTCTGCCTGTTTTGATTTCAGTTGATGTGAAGAATGACACCCCCACCCCCCTCCCTTCAGAGGCACACTACCATACTTTGGAGAAATTATTTCAAGAGAAGCTTATTCAACTCTTTGTGCCAAAACAACTCTCTGTTAGCCAAAAACCTGCTAGCAGGAATTCCATCAGCTAAGCTACACTGAGATTGAGAGTGAAATTCTGCACTGAAGAGCTGAGAACAGCTTTCCTGTATAAAATTAAAAGCACTATTAATATTATTGTCAGCATCTCTTTAAAAGATGCCCCAAGCCCCAAATCAGTCATTTTTAGTAAAAGCTTTGTTTTAGGTTAAAAATGCACTGCTAATTTGAGAATTTACCTTTAAATTGCATTTCCCACTCTCTCACACTTTCCATCTGTACAGCATTTAAGTCCGATAGGTCATCATATTCATCTCTGAGTGCATCTTTATCTAGACAGAAAGTTGCTAGTCCCCTGGAGGCATCTCTGCCAGCAAATATTCCATATGGACCCTCTGAAAAAAAAAAAAAAAAGAAGACATAATCGATACCTTCAAGTCTTTGTTTATAGTAACTAAGCTCAGTTCTTTAAATAGCCTGCTGAAGCCATACATTAAACTTCTGCAGTGGTTTCAACACCAAGGCTATTTGACATTCAACAGCACTGCAATTCCATCTTAAATATCACTAGGAGATAAAAGGCTGCTGAGAGAAGCAGAACCAGGGAAATAGCTTGAAGGGATATCTGGAAAAATCCCTGTCATTTGATGCAAGTTAGTTGATGTAAATTCCAAAGGGACAGGAGGCTGGAGTTCAAAAGAACCACACTTCTATTAAGAAAAACATAGAATATTTACAAGTCAGGAGTGAAGAGAAGCAAGTTGTATAGACATCTGAACTAGAAATCCATTGAATTTTATCCATAAATAGAACATAGAAGTGCTATTTAATCATTTCACTTCACTTGTAGAACCACCACAACTTTCTACATACTTGACAGTGTGTCTTCTGACACATTTCTCCCATGGAGAATTTTTTTCTCCTCATTTATTTTGGACAGCAGACCACCCCTACAGGTATCCTGTATTCTTAAAAACTGCACAAATCTTCATGTGAAGAGCATGAAGCAACTACTTACTCTTGTGCTTTTTGATTGATGCACAGCAGCACAGGTATGCTAATAAGATTTTGAGCAATGACTGTCAAATATTACTGCTAAGAGAACTGGATGATTTGCAAGTAAACAAATTTCAGGACATAATTGGTAACTGTATTTCTCAGATTTTAATTCATCTAAAGAATTTCAAGCATATTGTTATCTTAGATGATCTAAACCTAAAACCAAATATGTGAATTCAGCTCAATATAAAAAAACATGTCAAAAAGTAACACCAGCTACTTCAACATCTTCTGCACTAACTGCAGCAGCTAAGCAGCTGGGAAATGCCCAAGGCATTCTAAAGAGTGGCCACTACCTGAAGATAAACAGGCCAGAACCCTTCTCTGGCTTACCTCTTGGAAGACGACAGTGGCTGTCAGCTTGAAGAAAAGGCAGCACCCATGGGCAAGAATGAACACAAGCAAGTGGCAACAGACTGTCCTTCACCCCCTCTCCTGCCTGCTGCAGCACCTCAGACCTCTTCTGCACCAGGACGAGCCACAGGGAATCACTCCAAGAGGCTGCTTTCCTCACAGGCCACTTGCTCCCGCCACCACACCTATCTGCTCTTGCCGGGCACTGACTTCAGGCTGGAGCCAGAGGCTGAAGGGAGCAGGAAGATCTCCTGAGACAAGGAACCTGAGCACCCTGTGGATTAGGAGAAACTACAGCCTCACCAGAACTGGTGTGGTCTCTCTACCCCAGAATGCTTTGGCACTCTAAGTCGCTTACAGTCAAAGCTGAGAACAGAAGGGTGCCTCGTGTCCCAAAGACAATTCCCTTGGCTCTCTGGAAATAGACCAGAAGTGTGAAGTACACATCAGAGAAAGAACCAGCAATTGGAAGCTTGCACTGTACAAATCTGGTCCTAAGAGAGAACCATAATGATGAAAATCATCTCTGCAATCCTCCAAGTACCCAACTCCAGGAATGGCATTCACAGGAACTACCCCTGGCATCAGGGACATTTATGCTACTTAAAGAAATGGGGTCAGGAGGGCTTGTGAACTTTTATCTTTCTATTTGCATCCCAAAGTAGGTGTTTATTTGAAAAACAGGATTGAGAGACTGGCACCAATCCTATACCAAGATACTTCATCTGTGCATTTTGCATGCTCAGTCTCCTCCCACACAACTGGGTGAGAGGCAGCGATGGCCATCAACTGCTGCCTAACAGAGCTTCAAACACAGTCTTGCTTCACTCCAAAAGCACTATCACTTAAGTAATCTCCTTGATATTCTCAATGAAGAACAGTGGAGTTAAACAGCTCTTACAAAGAGCACACATAACCAGTAAATCCTTAAGAGCAATTACAAATTGCTACTCAACCTCCTCACCAACAGTATTTTGTCCCCATTTTTTTCTTTTCTCTGAAGTGTTTAAAACAAGTATTTCCATCAACTTTACTAGCTACTTGTATCATGTGTTTTCAAAATTCTGCCTAGCCAGGGTTAGAGAAACACTTTTCTACCCTGCATTTAGTGCAGTTTTGCAGCACCTGCTGAGATGCCTCTTCTTGGCCCACCAGCTCAATTCCAATTATTTCTATTAAAAACAGAATTCCATTTGATTTATCAGTATCACCCTTACATCTCAAGCATGAATGCTTTCAGAGTGTATCTGTTTTCATTAAGATTAATGGCTGCAAAATAGCTGCAAATATATTGTAATGTCAGATGCTATTATACCTTTTTATTTTTCTTTTCTAAAATTGAACTTGTATGTTAACATTCCACTATGTTTGCTACAAAAGTATTTGGGAGTCACAGAGAAACCAGAGCCAGGTCCAAGAACTCAATGAGCTGGTAAAAACCAGCCTTCTGTCTTCATAGACAGCATCTCAAATTCCAGCTCTGCAAGTGTGACTTAAGAGACTTGTCCTGTTCTTTAATCCTTTACTAAAAGGCAAATATTGAATGATGATTATTTAAAGACAAGTGCAAACCTGGCTTCACCCTAGTTGCAGGGTGCTAAAGCAGAAGTTCAGGGATCTCAGTATGAGCCATCTACTTAAGATGTAAAGCCTCCATGCAGATACTTTTACACAGAAGTTAAGTACAGTATTGTATCTTAATTCAGAATATACAGGTCTGGGGGTTTACTATAAGCCCACATCTGTTGCCCACTTTTATATAAATACTGAGGCAACAGCATTAAAAGGTATTTTGCTTATCAGATTTTGTTGCACATCTATAGGGAGGTGCTGGCACAGAGAGCCCTGGGCAGGAATAGGCTTCAAGACCACGATTCTGAGGCAGAGCTGTCAGTGCAATCCTAGACACACTCCCACCGAGTTCTTTCATGACCAGATGCAATTTACTCTGCCAGCCCTACCCAGAGACCTTCTCTTCTTTCCTTTTGTTTGCCTACCTATTTAGACTGGCTCCTGTTCTAAATAATTGATTGCACCATGACAGGCTACACACACCAAAGTGACTGCAAAAAGACATGTTGTTAGTGTAGGTATGTGTACCAAACTGATTTCTCACAACATTGCAGAGGTTTTCTTTTGCTGTACCCCCAAACTAGCTATTTCAGTCAGATATTCCTTTAAAAAATTTTCCTCTCATTCCTATGTGGCACCTCACAACAAAAGGAAACTCAGGGAAGTGTCAAAAACCATTAAAACGTGTCTGCTATCTATTACAAGCCTTATGTGAAGGAAAACTGTTTCTTAATGCTTTTCTTCCCATGGTTGCTTTCACATGTTAGAGCACTTTGTTTCAGAGCCTCTGTTTATTTTAGTGCTGAGACCAGAGTTATCAAGACTATGGATTTGCCTACGTATCTCCACATCTATGCCCCATTTATACACTGCCTTCTCACCCGTGTAAAGTCCTCCTTTACCTTACAACTCTACCTCATATGAAGGATGCCCTTCTCTACACTACAGGGCATGCAAAATGCTGCTACCCACCACCTGGCTGCCCTGATGCACCTGACATCTTGTTCCAGCTCAACATTCATCTTTTTTCACCCAAGCTTGAGAATTGGCAAAATGAGAGTCTATTCAGGCAGTAAAAATCCCTTTCCACCTCCTGCACTCAGGATTTCTGCATCTCCTAGCTCCGTTTTGGTTTTCAAATGAAGATTTGGTTTCTCTTTGCAGAAACCCTAAACCAGCAGCAGGTGAGGAAAAAGACATGTAGCATGAAAGCACTCTATTTAAAATGGAGAGAGAAAGCTGTTCAGGCTGACACTTGGATTTAGAAGCACTGCTTCTAGTCACTTGATCCCACTGCATCTCACAACAGCATGTGCTTCAGTTTTCAACCACTTTAGCCAGCACTTCCCCCAGCAGAACCTATGCTGGTGTTCAACTTGGGAGTACATACTGTTGGCTTACCCAAGAGGCCACCTGAGCATTTCAGTTCTCTACTGGCTTTGCAGAACATCCCAGCCAGTGGCTCCAAGATGAATACTGAACACTGTACACTGAACTTTGGATTGCTCCAACTGTCAGCACAGGGACACAGGGACCACTTCCCAGCTTGCCAGCCATGTGTGGACTTTATATCTACTGAAGTGTTTTGTAACCTAAGAATTGTGCTCATTCTCACAAGGTCCATACAAGTTCTCTGAGGAAGCCAAGCAGATTAACAAAATTCAGTTTCAAGCTGCCTTTGGTTTTTCCAAGTAGTCAAAAAGCACTCCCAAGCAATGACCAACTATGCCAAGTATGTACTGTGGGCTCCAAAATAAAACCTAGTTTTGTTTGAAGCTTAGAAATTCATCAACAACACTTCTTCAGCTGCCTACAAGAATAAAGATTAACCTCTCCTTTAACGTAAGTCAAAGGAACAAAGGGAGACAGACCACAGAATGACTGATAGCTGCTGAATTCTACCTTTCCACTCCAAATCAAAGCACAATCTCCACTGTCTAAAATCTGACTCCTGATAGGTGTTTGCTCGATGTTGTGTCTTTTATGAGGGAATGAAAAGGCTACAGATTCCAAAAAGCCACTCTGAATTGCAGCTTGAAAGCAGAAGCTTTCTAATAACATCACTGGGAATTCAAGGTGACATAATTTTAACATTACTGCTCCAGATTTATCTGAAAGGGAAGATGTGGGTCAATTTTAAGTTACAACTTGCATGGCAAGTGTTCTTAGGAGAGTGATCCACAGAGTCTACACACTCTGCTTAGAAAGAGGGACTTCTTGGGCACAAGACAGAGAGCCTCTGTCTTTCACTTGCTTCCTTTTTAACTGTGAAAAGCCAAGTGCAAGAATCAATGACCCAATTTCAGCTGAAGGGGCAGATAAGCACTGCCAGGAGAAGCTGTGTGTCAGTAGATTCCTGGAAGACAGCTCCATACTTGAGGAGGACCTTGGTCCCACATCTTGCTTCAGTGAGAAATGCTCTGGCCACTAGTTTATTTCACAGCAAGGCAAATACTGGCCAGGTTTTTTGATTAAAGAAAGCTACACTGGACTGGATTTAACACCTATATGTCATTAACAGTGATGCCACTATCACATCCTATACATTTTGCTTTGCATGTAACTGCTGGATCAGGCCCCTCTAACCCCAGGTGAGTGAACCTGCATGGTTTAAGTTGGTACTAGGGATTTACAAAGACCTTTTATCAAACACCTGGTTGTTAAGTTTTAAGGAATATATTCAGGTTATTAAAAAAGGGGGAGAAAAAAAAAAAGGCAGAGCTGACAGACACACAAAGCAGAAGCAGAGGAGGAGACAGAGTGATGCATCTTCCTGCACAAAACCACTTTACTGGCTCTCTGTGAACATGGACTGAGGGCTTGGAACAACCCCTTCATCCTGGTGGCAAGGGCCAGAAGGACCAGAGCAACCTCTCACCAGTTTGCCTGGGCACACCATTTGAGTTTCACTACTTCTGGCAGAAGCTTGGCTCTTCATTGCTTTGAAAAGGTGAGAGACACCTCCAGTACACCCACACTAAGGAGCTGACAGACATCAGAAACACAGAAAAGATACACACCTTACAGGAAACACTTATTCTCTGCCCCAGTCCTATCCTCTGCACTTATCTGCAAGCCCTAGAGCCTGTTGTGTTCTTAAGATACGGGCACCCTTAACAGGAGGCTCCAGACACACCATGTGTGTCCCTAACCATGCCCTGTGAAGGATGTACTCAAAACACCAGGGCCATCTTTTAAACATGATCATGTTTATAGCAGTGAACTGCAAAGGAAGCCTCAGAGCATCAGAGTGTTTTTATACAATGAGGGGAGAAACCAACCACTGTTTACTACAGAATTTTTTGAAGTGTTTAACATTAGAAATCACACAACTGCATTTGCAACATGAAGCACGGGCAACTTTCCCCTCGTGAAAAATGAACTATGATGGAATTTTTGTGGAAGGAACTACTACTAACTAGTCCTCCAGGCAAACTGGAAAGCAGAAATCTTCAGGACATGTTCCAAGACAGGAGTGGGATGACAAATGAGTTCAGAGGGACAATATACTGCAGCAAAGGAAAGTCAGGAGATCGATTTTTTTTCAATCATGAAACATTAAGGCCCAAGAAGTGACGTGGGACAATTGTACACACTGGACTGTGCATAATCCTGCTTTGTCATGCTCAAAGCCATATATTTTTCATAGCTGCAGCAAGTATTTAATAAAATAAAACAGCATAATCTTGGCATGCCAATTTAAATGCTAAATATTAAGATTTCCTAACATGACTTTTAACTCTCACTGTGCCCTTCTACTGAAAAATATGCTACCAGGGATCTTGAGACAAGCAAACATGAAATGGTAAAAACTCAGTCTCTCATAAAGCTACAAAAGCAACACTGCACACACTAAGGGCATTAATCATTAGACTTCAAGTCATGAATTATTATTACAGATGGGGAAATCACCCCAAAACAGCTTCTCAGAAATTCTGGTCACATGATGTTTTTAATCGTGAGCTGCTAATTGTTTATTGCTTTTAGAGTTTGTGGGTGATAAAGGAAATGGTAATTAATTAAAATTAATAACCAAGCAAAGCATTCTAGGACAGTTACTCCTCTGGCACAAACAGAGGTGCTATTTAATGCAACTAGAACTGGAGTGTTTGAACAAAGGGCATTCTTGCAGGAGAAAGTATTACCCCAGGAAGCAGCATTTTGGAAAAGAAGCTGTCAAGTAAATTTTAGATTGAGTTCACTGTAAGCAGAGTGATTTTTGGAGGCACAGACAGTTAAATGTGTCCTACAAACTCTTCTGCTCTTAGCTAAAATGCATTAGACATTCCAAAGACTTAATAGGATGCCAGTGAAATAAACTGTGGAACACTTGAAGAAGACAACATGAGAAAAATCAAAACATTTGGAAAACATTTTGATTAAATGTGTTAGAAACATACTTTGGCTGTTTGAAGTGTGACTTCTACAGCCTATCAAAAATAACTACATGTATGTAAAGGGCTCTTCAGTGAAATTGACCAATGTGTAACAGGAACACAGTGGAGGGAAACTTAAAAGCAGGAAAGCTTCTAATAAATCAGTACCTCAGTGGGAATTTTAATGGAATCTTAATGGCTGGAGCAAAATCTAAACTAGATGACAATTCTGTGTTTTTAGCCTTTGCTGTTAAGTAGAAAACTAACATCTTTGCATCCGAACTGCAGTGAAGGGGAAAAAAAAGAACAGATTTCATTTCAAGTCATCAGATTCCTGAGACAGCCACGTTCTGAACACGTTAACCAGCAGCCAAGCCATACTTCAGGTTTGACAGGGAGCCCTCAGCCAATGCTTTTGCTGCCTTCAGAGCTGAAGCACAGTTTCACATCAGGATCTCAACCAAGTACAAAAGGCTCACAGTCCAATCCTGCCATGGCAGCAACACCAGAGCTCTCAACTGCTTCTTCTGTTAAAACTAAATTTGGCCATGGCTTTGTTGGAATACTTTGCACTTCTCTTGCTCTTGCTATACTCCACCTGTGAGGCATAAAATTGCCAAGAGAACTGCTGTAAACATCCAACCACTCTCATTGAGGTCTTTCTGACAAGGTCTGAACCAGCTGTAGAAGGCTGCTTCACTCAACTCCTCACAGCTCTTTTGAGGCCTGCAAACCATCTACTCTTTTCCTTTACAGCCACAAAACAGAAGAAAATATTCCCCAACACACATCCACACAGGGCAAGCACGTCAGCACAACACAAAAACTGCAGAAAACGCACGAGCTGCTGCTGTGTGCACAGGTTGAGCATCACTCATCCAAGTATCAGAGATCTGACAACATGATGTCAGTTCTGTTCTAAAAGGAAATCTTTCACTAGAAGGGGGAATAAAAACACTTCATTGTCCCTCTCCCTGAGAAGCTGGAAGCACTGGGAAGGACTGTTGTTCCAGGGAAACCAGCTGCTGCCAGTTATCAAAAAGGAGACTGATGTCCTAGAACATGAAGCTTTAGCTCCCTCACAGTAACAGAGCTCTAGAGGTTGACAGTGTGAACCAATAATGACAGCAGAATCTTAGTATGTTTTAGGTTGGAAGGGACCTTTAAAGGTCACCTTGTCCAAGCCCCCTGCAGTGAAAAGGGACATCTACAGCAGGGAGGCTACAATTTGATCTATATTTGATATGCAAAAGCTTTACAAGTGAATGTTTAGATTATGGTTTGGTGTAATTGATGGAGCCATCTGTCACTTTACTGGTGGCTCAAGTGTCAGGTACCATAATATTACCTGCATTTTTTATAGGTTCATAGGCCTCACTTTAAAACCCTTAAAGCAAGAGACACAGAAGAAGTAGCCTAAGGAAGTGTCATGAAAACTGCAGCACACCAGGCTGCATCTTCTCAGCTTCAGTGGTCAGTAAACAAAATAAAGCCTGGCAAGACAGACTGGTTAACATTGTTAACTTCTACAGTACCCAGTCAGAAAAGCCTTTTAATTCCATCATGGCAGTTTTGATTCCTGTGACTGGCAGCAGACCTGGCATCACAAACTCTGAGTGTAATAAGTGACAAAATACCAGCCCAGTTCAACTCTACACCTGTCACTACTCTAGTAAGAACCAAAGGCTTGTGACTTGTCACTTCTATATTTTCCTTTTTGTAGCCTAAGATTGTTAAATAATAATAATAATCATAGTAACTTGAACTATTTCCCAGGGGAGCAGGGAAGTGATCTCTCTCTCCTCCAACCCTCATACAAGGGTACTTGCCATACCTACTATGAAAAGTCCTCCAGAGTTTGATTAGATCAAGTTTTCCAAACCACCATTGTTTAAGGAAGAAAATTACCAGCAGTCATACCCCTCATTTCCTCTGGCATCAGCTTGTGAACACAGTGCTCACTACTAAGTTTATCTGCCTCATTATAAGGAACACTGTTTATTAGGAGAAAACATGCTTCAGTTTCACAACCCAAAATGTGAACATGGAAACAAAACATTGCCTCTGAAGCACTTTTCTGAACCTTTAAGTCTACATTTCCACACCAAAGAACTGCATTATTTAAGAGATTGGGTTGATTTCTACACTCTTCTCAATGGTTGCCTCCTGCTCCTCCCTGCTTGCCTCCATCCTGATTAAAATTCATACTCAGTATGGCATTTGCACCTAAATAAGTCATCAGCTGCTTTTTTTCTTTCCTGAACAGTAAGAGCTAAAATGAAGGAAGCATTGCTCAGCTGCACTTGGGATACCTACTAGGAAAGACAGAAGAAGAAAAAAAATAATTAAACGTTGCACATCTGAATCTAGGCAACTGGAAAAATGGATGCGTGACGAATGCCCGAACAGAACCCAGGTCCGCTCTGCATCATCTACGTACAACCACCGTTAGGCCCCGGGCAGGCGGGCCCAGTGAGGGGCTGCGGACCGCAAGGAGCGGGGCAGGTGGCGGTTTGCGCGGCTGTTTGCCTTCTGCCACCAGCACCGCCCGCCGCCGGCGGCTCTATCACACGTGCGGACAGCGAGCACGGGGCTGCCCGCCCGAGATAAACCCAAAGGGCCCGAGCGAGGCTGAAATATAGCGAGGTCTCCCCGAAACCCACCGCTCCCCAGGTGGGGGCGAGGCCCGGGCGCCGTCAGCACGGGGCCCCCAGCGACAGGGCACGCCCGCCGCGGCAGATCCCCGCCGTCCTCCCCCGAACCGCCCTCGCCTCCCGCCAGCGCCGGCCGAAAGGCGGTGGGAAGCCGAGGGGCGGCGCGGGGTCCCCCGCCCGGCACGGCGGCTTCCGCCAAGCGACACCCCCCCCATCCAACGGCCCCGGCGTCTCACCGGGCCCGTAGAACTTGCAGCCTTTGGTCACGTCGAAGACTTTCCCGTTGACAGCCAGGAGGATGCGGGGGTTGCGGGCCCCGTCGAACTCGCGCAGCTGCTCCAAGGAGAAATCCCGCCGCTTCATCCGCGGCAGAGCGGCGGCCTGGCTCTGCCGAGCCGCGCCCCCCGGCCCGCTCCGCGTCCCCCAGCGCAGGTACAGCCGGTAGGCCGCCAGCAACGCCAGCGCCAGCAGCCCGACGTTCAGCAGCATCTCACCGCCCACCACCGCCGCGGCGCCGGCCGGCGGCTCCCCCGCGCCCCCGCTCCCTAGGCCGCCATCGCTGCTCCCCTCAGTCCTTAGCCTCCCATCCCCATCGTCCGCCATCACTACCAGGCCAGCGCCCGCCCGCCCCGCGAGCTCCGCCCCCAGCTGGCGCCCGGAGAGACGCGAGGAGGCGGAGGCGGCGGCCGCGCCCCCGCCCACCGCCCGCCGCTCGCCCGCTTCCCATTGGTGCCCGCGCCGGCCGCCACCGCCCCCGCCCGCCCCGCGCCCCGCCGGCGAATTGGGTGCGGACACGCCCCGCGAGCCCAACGGCTCCGCCGCTCGCGAGAGGTGTCGCCGCCAGCGCGCCTGCGCCGCTCCCGCTGCTCCCGCGCGCGGCCAGGTGGCGGCGGCGGCGGCGGCGGAAGCGCGAGGGGGAGAAGGGGCGGTGCTGCGGGGCGGCGCGGGGAGCGGGCGCGGGGAGCGGGCGCGTCTCGCGCTGTGTAACCGTCCCGCTCTCGCCTCAGCTGCTGCTCCCTCTGACGGAGCGCGGCCGCCGCCTGCGGCAGTAAAAGCGCGGCAAGGAGGCGGTGCCCTGAGAGGGGAGCTCTGAGGGCGGCGGCGGCGGTCGCGGGGCTCCCGTGCGCTTCTGCTCCCGGGAAAGGGGTCGTTGGCCGCCGTGGTGCGGCCACGTTGTGGGGTCACGTTGTGCGGTGCCGTGCCGGCGGTTGCTGAGTAAGCGACACGCCTGCTCAGATCGCCGGCTTTGCCGTCCGCTTGAGTGAAAGCAGGCGCGCCCCTGAGGTGACGCCGCAGCCAGTCTTGGAGGGAAACCTCTGGAGGCAGTTGAAGGGACCGCTTGGTGC
>JAOEGS010005605.1:0-21183 GCA_025447755.1 Corythornis vintsioides
CCCTCAGTCTCCTCCAGGCTAAAGAGCCCCAGCTCTCTCAGCCTCTCCTCAGCAGGGAGATGCTCCACTCCCTTAATTATCCTGATAGCCCTGCACTGGACTATTTTTCTCTCTGTTCTCTTGAGATCCAGTTCAAAAGTACACTCCCACTCCAAGTTCCTCTTCAGTTCCTTTTTTCCTATCTTTCCCATAAAACTTAGTTCTCTCTGTTCTCATCCTGGACTCTAATACTTACAAATTCTGGGACGAGAGGCTGGAGAAAGAGATCATGGAATCCTAGAATGTATTGGTTTGGAAGAGACCTCCAGAGGTCATAGAGTCCAACCCCTCTGCAATAAGCAGGGACATTTCTAACTAGGTCAGGCTGCTCAGAGCCTCATCAAACCTGGCCTTGAATGTCTCCAAGGATGGGGTCTCTACCACCACTCTGGGCAGCCTATTTGGGTTGATGGCAAGTTGAACATGAGTCAGCAGTATCCCCTGGCACCCCAAAAGTCCAACCATGTCCTGTGGTGCATCAAGCACAGCACAGTTGTCTGATTGAGGGAGGTGATTGCCCCATGCTACACTGCACTGGTGTAGCCCAGTCTCAAGTATTGTGTGCTTTTGTGGGCAAGAAGTCTCAAGAGAAAGTGGTGACTTGGTCTGTTCAGCATAAAAAGAAGGCTGAAGGATGACCTCATGACTATCTACACCCATCTCATGGGATGCAGTGAAGGTGCTGATCTCCTCTCTCTGGGTACAAGCAATAGTACATGAGGAAGTAATAGAATTGCTTAGGTTGGAAAAGACCTTTAAGATTATCAAGTCCAACTGTAAATCTAACACTGCCAAGTCCACCACTAACCCACTTACCTAAGCACCACATCTGCATGTCTTTTCAAAGCCTCCAGGAATGATGATTCCACTACTTCCATGGGCAGCCTGTTCCAGGGCTTGATAATACTTTCTGTGAATAAATTTTGCCTAATATCCAATGTAAACCTCCTCTTGCACTACTTGAGGCCATTTTCTCTTATCTATAGCTTGCTACATGGGAGAGCAGACTGACCTCCACCTTGCTACAACCTCCTTTCAAGTAGTTGTAGTTTCACGTAGTCTCCTCTGAGTCTCCTTTTCTCCAGGTTAGGCAACCCCAGGTCCCTCTGGAGCTCCTCCTAAGACTTGTTCTCTAGACCCTTCACCAGCTTCACTCTTTGGACATGCTCCAGCACCTCAATGTCTTTTAGTAGGGCCCAAAACTGAACAAAGTATTGGAGGTGCAGCCTCATCAGTGCCAAGTACAGGGGAATGATTAACTTCACTAGTTCTACTGGCTGCACTGTTTCTGATACAAGCCAGGCTGCTGTTGGCTCTCTTGGACAGTTGAAAACTGAAACTTCAAACACTTTAGGTCACAGACTGTAAGAGCAAGGGGTAGTGAAAACCTATCCCTATTGTGAGATACTTGGTATTCAAGGATTGGGGAATTAACATATGTCCACTCTACAAGTACATCAGCTGGGTTGTTGTTAAAAAGGATGGGCTTGCCTCTTAATTCCCAACCTGCACTTCCTCTGCCTTTCATCCATGTTGCAGCTGTAGCATTTATACAGCTCCATAAAGTGTCCTACATGTGCTCCCAAAGTTTACATATAATTTTTGCTGCATTATTATTCAACCAGATAAATTCCTTGATCCAGGTCACTGAACAAATCTTTGCTGCCAGAGCAGCAAAGGTGATGAGGACATACAGCTCAGAGCAGAGCAAAGTAAGAGTAAATTTGTCTGTCTCAACAGAGACTCATATTCTTGTGGCATTGAAATGTCTGTAGCACCACAGCCTCAGAAGCTGTTCCCATTTTGCACTGTGGTGATTTTAAACCGTTTTCTACAAATAAGATACCATTGTGAGTTTCCTGAGCATGCTGTTTGTGCATGGGAGAAGGAATGAGTGAAATGGTTCCTATTGAGAAGTTTCCATGTCCTACAAGTAATTAATCTTCCCTGGGAAAGAAAGCAGCACCCAGGCCACAGAATGGGACACGGGAACTACCAGGCTACAGGCTTGTTCTGCTCATGAAACATTTCTTCTCCCAGCAGCTTTATGTATCTAACCATTCATTTCCTTCTCTGAAGAGCTCCTGAAATAAGAAAGTTAAATGAAGTGTTTCATGCTAAACAAAATTATTTGTTTAACGCTTCCCACATTTTTTTTTCTCTCAGAAAGAAAATAATTTAATTCTGATCCAAAATAAATGTGTAGTTCTCCTTTTGTACTCATTTTTTTCAGCTAAGACCTAAACAGAAACTGCAGTAATTTATATAATTCCTTACTGTTATAACCTTACCATAAATTTGAGCAGGCTCAGAGATGCTGGACTTTGACACAGGTTGGTACAAGATGCCCAGAACACAGAGAAAACTGTAAAAGATATATACCTTTATAATATATATACCTAGACTTTCATACTTTCTAGGGTGTTCACAGTAACAACATGCACAAGATAAATATACATCTCTCTCATTTATGGCTTCTCATTTCTGTTCCAAGGCTGCAGGGCTCATTAATTTTATTTTCACTCTCTTTGGCAGCTTCAGAAACTCTGTAGTGTCTCGTGTCCCAGTAAGCTTCAAATTAATTTACAAGGTCTGGGCATTCAGATGAAAAGCTAGCAGCCAGTATCGAACTTACCCAGCTGGACTGCAGGTCTACACAGAATTGACTACATATACCCAAAGTGCCCAGGCCCAGCATGGAACTGGGCTTATTGTAAAACCAGTCATGGATTCATGGGCATCTACTGCTTTTAAATGTTACCCAAATCCTGGTCCACAGCATAAAAGGCTTGTTTTTCCTTCCGGGTGTTAGCATTATGAACACCAGCAGTCAATCTGTGTGCTAAGTGTGTCAAAACACATGGATTGCCATGAGCAGATTTCTAGAAAATGGAGAGATAAACAGACATTTAAATGGTAGCTCCACTGAAGGGGCACAAGTGGAGCAGTTTCTTCCCCTTTGAGCCTGTCATGAGAATTTGCAATTGGCCTGTGCCATCTGAGGAAGACGTTAGGATATAAAGTATAGAATTACAAGGGTAAATATGAATTTGTGTGCATCAGATGTCCCAGCCAAATTTGGTTTACACATAATTCTTATGCCTCTCGAACATTCAGGTACTATACAATTTGACAAATCAATAACACCCACCCTATTCATTATTAATCATGGTAAAACTCTGCCAGGCAAGTACAATTTTTCAGAATTCTTACTGCTTGTCTATTGATCCAGTTGTCCCTGGAGTCAGCCTTGCAATAGTTACTTATCCATGATGCCAGATGATGCTGGGGGGGTTCCAAAGATGAGGTCTAGGGTTCCAGCATTATATTGGTTGTCCAGAGGTATCCTTTATCCTTCACAAAGCAAGATTCTGGGAAGCAAGATCTTTATTTCCAGGACTAGCCTCTCCTTTAGTGTCTTTAATGTAAGCAGGAACAATATTAATTAATATCTTCAGTAAAATTCCACCACCTCATGCAAATATAGTGTATAATATGAAATAATATAGATATTAACAAAATCAATACAAAGTCATATTAGAAAACTGGTTGATATAATAGTTAAAGAAGGGAATTTCCATAACAACTGGTACACATACTTAAGAAGAATGGTGATTAAAAATACAGGTGCATATACAGCTAATGCATATTGGGGTTTTCTCCCTCTTTGGTTTAGATTTATTTCCATTGCAACTCAGGAAACAATTCTCTGAGCAGAAGTGAAAGAATGAACAGAGCAGAGAACAAGTCTGCTCTGTAAACAGAAACCCTGCTTATTTCACGGGAGGACTGGAAACCATAAGAAGCCCCCTTGCTTGTAGAAAATCTCATTATTGACAATAAAGATTTAAAAATAAACAACAAAACCAACAAAAGCATGATTGTGTAGTATGGGCTACCAAGAGCCAGCGTAGAGACTGTGAAGCTGCAGGGTTCTGGTCTTTCACATTCCATCTTGGGCTGCCCCTTAGTCCTTTCACACTTCTGAGCTTCCCTAAATTCTGATCATTTCCCTATTTCTATGCTGGGCTTTATCTGGGAGAAAATACCTTTGTACTTAGGCAAACACATCAACAAACAAAACAAGGCCATAATGTATGTTATCCAAGAGGGTATTATAAGGTTTTCAGCTACTGATCTATATGATTATTTTTCAAAAATCTGGGAAGGAAAATGTGCTGGTTTAGACTTTTGAAATGATAAATCTTCCCTTCAAAAAAAAAAAAACCAACAACCTTCTTGAAGATTTTATCCACTGAAATAGTTCTGCTTCAAAACTGCTTGTCAAACATGTCCTTTCATGTATAAATAGTACCCTTCTTACTCTTTCTTCTGCCTGCTATTCTATTTGCTATTCCTAGCTCCTCCCTTTCTTTTTCACAACCCTTTCTTTCCTTGTCTGTCTTTTATATTTACTCTGTGTGCATCTTGCTTTCTCTACTTCTGTCTTCCACCTCTCTAGCTCTTACCCTCTTTTTTCTCTTTTTCCTTTGAAACTATTCCCCTTGTCTTAGCCTCACCCCTCCCTTTTATCCTCTTCAGCTATTCTCTCATGGGTGGTTTTCTTCTCTTTGGTTTGTGTGGTCTGCCTTACACATTCTAACTCTTTTTCTCTTCAAGACCTAACATGTTTCACACAGCGAGATTATTTATGATTATGCTTTGCTATGCTGACCATTGTTTTAATAACTGCACCTTCTTATTTTGCTTTAAATGTAATGAGATCTGTTTGTGTGTCTGAATAGTAACTCACTACTGTGTGAATTTCTGTGTCTTTAAAATGAACGTCTGTCCACACAGTTTGGGGCACATGATTGTCTATGTCAGAGGTCTCCAAACATTTCTGACAACACAACCCTCTTGGGAACAAACTTTAGCACACACCCAAAATACCTACTCATTTGCTTATTTATAAATGAAATAAAGGTACAATTGAAGTCCTCATAGTTTCTTCCTGCACTCCAGTGGGTCATCTCACGCAGCCCTTGGGGTGCATGCACTCCACTTTCGGGACCACTTACGTATATCCTGCTTCCACCCTGTTGCATAAGGTAAGCTGCTTTTGTCAGATTTAAGACTGACCTGAGAAACTGATCCATCTGTGGTAGTTTGGGATGGAAAGCTTTTGTCACTCCACTTCTATCACGTCTGGGCTGTGACTGTTTTGAGAGAGGTGAGTTTTTCTGGTATGATGTAATAAGCTGCCCAGCAGAGGAAGGTTTCAGAAAATGTAAGTTTTTGAAGATAGAAATGTATGCATTGCAAAACACTGCAGCACTGAAAAAAAGGATTATTTAAACCCAGCCTTAAAATAAATCCCTAATAAAGGATTGCCTGTTCTCTTGCCTTCCTTCAAACAGCATTTGGATGTAGCATGTGCATGCCTGCCTCCCTGCAGCACAGGAACTTTTCCCAAACTTCACCGTTCAGAGTAGCAGCTCGCTCAAGCTTGGCTTTCATTCCACAAGGAGGAGGAGGAGGTTTTGAGGGGAATATTCCATTACCATAAATGGGAGGAAGTGTTTCTGCAGCTATTGGGTAAAGCATCTAGTTAACCTCTCTCCAGACCCCGGTACAATGGTACAGTCCCACTGCTCCTTTCTAAGGGCCAGATGCTCCTCGCAGTACTAAAATGATAGAGAAAGGAAAACATATGTGCAAAAATTTACTACCAAAGTGACTAAGGACCAGATTGCGAGAGGAACTGAGCACCTGCAATTTCTCCTGAAGTCAATTTTCTTTAAAATCAGGCTGGGGGTGAGGATGGAAGAGGAAGGGAAGAGGGAGGGAAGTTGGAAGGAAAGAGGGCTGTTGTAACTGGTGTCTAGAAACCCCCACAGAGGGGATTAAGGAAGAAACTCTGCTGTATGGGAAGAGGCAGGTATTTGTGTTATTCTGCATATAGACAGAGCTGCTAGAAAAGGTTGTGCTGCTTGCAAATCAACCCTCTGCTGATAGCACTTCTTTTAGGCAAAAGTTTATACATTTTTTTCATGCAGCAGGATGTCTAATGTGCATCTGTGCTTTTATATGAGTACCAGTGTTTTACATTAAAGGGAATCACAGTTACTATATATTGCATGTAATGTGAAGCTCACACATCAAATCACAGGTTACTGAAGCCCAAAGTTCTGCACTGAGTTATCACAGAAGTATTTCTGCATTTTAAGCCACTGAGTCAGGACATTTTCTGTTCAGTCCTAATGGGCACACTCCACTTGTACTGTAGGTTACAGCACCCTCATTTTCTGACACTTGTGCACTGGGTGGTAGGTACAATCAGAGTGTTCTGCAGTATGTCTCATCCTCTAACCTTTCTCCATATTTAGCCTAGTGACATTTGCCGATTGAATAGGTAGGTTCTTGCACTAGCAGGAGACAGGAGTAACAATCCTTTGTTTGTACATTGGAAGCTGAGGTTCTCCTCTGAGAGAATTGACAAACCCCAGTTGGTTCACCCACACTATTGGTGATGGAGCCGAGCTTTGTTAGCACCCAGAATCAAGGAAGCACTGAGCTTCTGTGACATTTGATCTCGAGCATTTTGGCAGTGGAATAATTGTGCTAACCCGAAGCTAGGTTTCCCCAGAACAACAGCAGATGCCATACGGCAGCAGGGATTTCAACAGCATCGAGAGAAGCTGACGATGGATCAGCGGTTCATGCCGTTACTCCAGCACGTCCACCCTGTAGCCGATGGCACCAGGCACACCTGCGGCCGCACTTGGGCATCCCCGCAGAAACCCTGCAAGCCAGCAGCAGGACGGACAAAGCGCGGGCCGGGCCCGCGGGTCTGACGCTGTGACTAGGGAAGTCCCACTTGGAAAATCCCCCTCGGAAAGACGCGGGGTTTTCAGGTAAGGGGAACCGAAAGGGAGCCCGAGCAGCAGAGGCTGGAATCGAGGCCGGAACCCGGTGCCGCCCAGCGGCCCGCCCAGCGGAGAGGCTACGAGAGGAGGGCGGCTTCGCGCCCCGCTCCAACCCGGCGAGACCTGGCTGCGGCTGCCGGCAGAGGGGAACCGGTGGCCGCGGGGGACGTGGGAGCCGCCGGGGGCGGGAGAGAGGCAGGATGGAGACCGGCGCGGGAGTGCCGGGGGCGGGAGAGAGGGAGGATGGAGACCGGCGCGGGAGTGCCGGGGGAGGGAGAGAGGATGGAGACCGGCGCGGGAGTGCTGGGGGAGGGAGAGAGGGAGGATGGAGGCCGGCGCGGGAGTGCCGGGAGCGGCCGGAGCCGCCGCCTCCGTGCGGGACCGCGCGGCTCCCCCGCCCCCATTTGCTGTGGCGTGCCGCTGCGCTAGGCTGGGCCTCTGCAAAGGAAAGCAGGTCGGGGGAGGGGGGACGGGAGAGAGGAGGAGGGGCACGGGAGGAGGAGAGGGAGAGGAGGGAGGAAGGGAGAGAGAGAGAGGAGTTCGGAGAAAGGGACGAGGTAGATACTACGAAGCGTGAGGAAGAGAGGTTCCTGTAGGAGAGGAATCCTGGGCGGACGCGGGTAGGAGAGAAAAAAAAAAACCTTCCCAGAGAAGGGCTTGGAGAGAAGAGCAAGAGCGAGGATCGGGACTGCTCGCAAGCATCCGACTTGTTGAAAGCATCGATCGAGAGACGAGGGCTGCGCCCGGGGCCGGGGGACAAAGCGGCAGTGTGTGCAGAGCGAGAGGGACCTGGCGCCGGCCCATGGAGACGGTGCAACTCAGACGATGAAAATGGTCTTTTTCCAACTTTTGTGACGCCGGTCGGCACGGCTCTAGCTGGAAGGGCTCCTGCGAAACCTGCCTGAGTAATGCTGGGAAGTGAAAGGGGTGTTACTGGAGCCCTGCGGAAGGTATTGTGGCGGGCGAGCGGGCCGTCGGGGAAGGGCATTGTTGAGCCCGGCCGCAGGGAGCTGCGGGGTGGTCGAGGCTACGTATCCTCGGCTCGCTGCCCTCCGCGGCTCGGGGGGGACGGGACACAGAACGAACCAGTTGTACTTCCGAAAGGGATTAAAACTCGTAGTGCCGTGGGGTTTGTCTCCTTTGCTATGGCCGTTCATTAAGTGTTACTGGGACGCGGGAGTGAGCAGAATCGCTCTCCCCCCAGCGCACCTCTGCTGTCAGGTGGCGCCTGTGGACACGGCGACTTGCTGTGTGACAGGGGGTGGCGGGCTCGCTGCTCGTGGAAGTGATGAGCAAAAAGCGGGGATCTTCTTCCACACACGCACGGTGTGGTTGGTCCGCTCCTGTTGGTGCTTTCCCCTTGAAGAACTGGAGTTCTGTGCTGCCTTTGAAGCCTCTGGAGCGGGAGGGGTAGATGGATGCTGCTGGAGGCTCCTGATCCTCGTGGAGTGCCACAAGGAAGGCTCTGTGGCCTTCTGTGGGTACGGTTGTTTAATGCACTCGTGGGGGACAGATGGCTGTATGAGTGATCGTGGCAGATAAAAAGCCATGTTAACCTAATTTTCCAGGAGATGATGCAAGTTACTACTACTCATACTAAATAAATCTCTGAGTGTGGGAGGGGCTGTTGTGATGGGTAATTTGAAATTTGCCTTTCATGGATCCACCGAGAAGATTTCACTTACTCTGAAGTTTCTCTCGCTATTACCACACTCATTCGATTGGGAAGAACACTGATGGGGCTGCACTAGATGACCTTTGGAGGTCCCTTCCAGCCCTAAACATTCTCTGATTCTATGAATATCAGCTGTCTCCCCTACAAGATCTAGAAATAAGAGAGTAAAGATGGGGAAGCAAATCTCCCAAGGTGTATCCTTTATTAATAGTGATATCAAGACCTGCAAATTGGTGAGGAAGGAGAGTGGGAGAGCAAATGGAAACTACAAAGTCAAGACAGTGGGAACAGCAGCTGCCATCAGACGTGTTTTTTACACAGACAGATCTGCATCCTCAGCTGGGATGAACAAGAGAGGCTCCTTTCTTCCTTGTTATGTAAATTCTAATCAGAAACATGGAAACTTGACATGGATGCACCCCTTGTTTAGTCGCAGCTGATCCACCTGCCCAAGCCACTAATGCAAGATTTAGTGACTACTTTTAGGTCTTCATTTCCAGTTTGAAATCCGAATACCGAGATTCTTTTGGAAGTATGAAGAGATCATTCACAATCTAATAATTGTTTCTCTTTGATATTACCTGATATTTGTCCTGAAAAAAACCACATTTTTCTTCTCTACAAGTTCATTCCTTAAATTCAACACCTTGCACCACTTTGGTTTATTTTGCTAGCGTTTTGCCAAGCCTCAGATAACTGCATCTTTCCCTTTACTGCCTTTTGCATGTATGCCCTTTTAGCCAAATTACACGTGCAGTTTTTAACACCTTGACATGTATGTTCTCTCCAATTTGACTTTCTTGTGCTTGCACTGAGCTGTGCAGAATTGTTTGTATGGCCATTTTGATAGGGCATTACTTTGGGGCACTAGAGCATGTATGAAGTAGGATTGTATCCTCTCTAATTTAATCACCGAAACCCTGCAGAAAGACATGTTTTCTTGCTTTGTACTGAGGTTCTCAGGCTCTTTCAGGCTTTTGTCTATGGCAAGAACAGGTTGAGTTATAGACAGTTTCTGGAGGGGGCTGAGGAGAAGAGATCTCCTGTGTTCTTTTGCCCAAGGCTGCTACTGTCCTTGTCTTTTGTGTCTGACTTGCAGGGTGACCAATGACACTGTAAATGGTGTGGGGGAAAGGCTCCAAGGAGAGAGCTGGGTATTCTCCAGTATGCTCCCATAGGCTGCCAGCAAATGTGTCTAACAAGAGACCTGATCTCTCAGTCCATTGAGAATTGTCTTCTTTACACCTATACAAATTTGTTGTGTGTGTTCCTCTTTGTGCCCAGGTGCAGATATCTTCCCCTTCTCTGCTTTGATATTGCACGTGCCATATGTGGAGAATTGTGGAAGAGATTGCTCTAGTTTCTCACCTAGTGTCCCTGCATTAAGATAGAGTTGCCTTGTGGTCAGCTGCTCTTCCCTGGTAGCCTGAGCTGCTGTTACGTGTGCTGGCTTCAGGAATGCTTCCCTCTATAGGTCTGCTCCCCATAAAACCCCACTCTTCCTTCTTATCCATACATTATCTCTCAGCAGCCTCTGAGTGGAAGGTTCTCCCAAAGTCCTGACAGATGGGTGCAAAGTACTTTTAGAGCACGTTTAGTGTTGCACAGATTCTTCTTATTTCTCATTTCTGTGGCCATAATTGCATACGTTTACTGCACACACAAACAATAGAAGATGTAAGAAGCAGCAGCTGGTATGTGTGGTCAAGCTAGATTTTTATAATGTGGTTTAGCCATTAAAAAGATCAGCACTATCACCCAAAAGGGCTGCTATTGTGAAAAATGATCTGTTAAGAATATTTCAGATTGGCTGTTCTTGTCATAGAAGATTTTTTTTTTTTTTCAAGAAAGTAAAATACTCATTTCTATGAAGAGAAAAGTTGATTAAATCCTTAGGAGAAAACTGAGGAGCCTGCTATAATTTTGTCTTTATTTTATCTTCTGTTTTTTTTCTTAAACCTGCTTTAACATTCTGTTACTTTTATATCTTATTACTTAAAAAGAGGAAAAATTTATTTTGCTCGTAATTTTTATATCATCTTACAATTAACATTCTTTTTCCTCTACTGGCCACAAATTCATCAGTTTGAAACCTCATCATTTTCTGCCTGTTCAATCTTGGGAGTGGACATCCCTCTTCATATTTGCTCTCTATGGCAACTATGGAGTGTCTTGGGGTTCAGGGGGTGTGCACGAGTGTAACTTAGGTGGATTTTGTAAATAATTCTGTAGATGTTGTACAGCAGCAAACTAACTCTCTCATACATAATGTAAATAGACCCCCAAAAGGATAAAAACTCCTTAATTCCTCGTGTCAGCCACAGTACTCTGACATGTGAGCAGCAAACCTGCACTTAACAAAGAAGAGAACTACGCTGGTACTTTCTTTTCAGAAGCATGTGTTGTGCTTTCCATAAGTATTCCTCTGCTAACACAAACAGTATTCTATTTGAAATGTACTATTGATACACACAATGTTTAAAAGAAACCAACAACCAATTGCAAAGTGTGCACTTTTTGGAGGTACTGGCACAAAAATTGATATTAAAGATGCTGCCTTGAGCAGTCACCCCAGAGCAGGATGATGCTCCTGTCATGGAGGTGATACTTGAAGATTGTTCTTGAGGCCACTTCTGGGAAAAACAGCTTCCCAAGTCAAGCTCTTCTAGTCACTGATTTCATTTGTTTCAAGCCTCCAGAGGCCCCTCTGCATTCTGCTACTCAGGGCTGGCTTGTCAAGACGATTTTTGTTCAAATGTTTCATGTGCACACACCCCCTCCCTCCTGTGTACACATACACTGTTAAAGAGGGGAGAAAAAGTGCTATTCTAGCAGCAGAGCAAATGCTGGGTACTAGAAGAACACAGCCTGAAAACTCTAGCCTTATATATGAAGGCTGGATCCTTAAAGTCTTGATTCACCTTCGGATGGAAACTCTGGCCAGCCCAGACCTGTCTGTTGAAACATACATGACTTCATTTTCAGGCAGACTTTTCCTTTTTTTTTTCTCTTTTTTTTTTTTTTTTTTCTCCCCTAGCTTGCCAAGTAAATGATTCCTCTGCTGATTCTGCAGTTTCCAGGTGCAATTTTTTCTCTCTGCCATGTCTCTGGAAAACATCCAGTGTGTCTAAATCACGTAATTAAACCCTAGAAGCTAGAGGCTGAGAACTACTGACTCTCTCTAACTTATTTCTGTTTTAGCATTCCAGAGTTCCTCAAAGTTGCTGTAAAGTTTTCAAAGCTCCCTAAATGACCTGATCTCTCTCCCACTTACTGGAAAACACATGATACAAATCTGTTTGCCCCATCTGACCACTTCAGAGGCAGTGTGTAGGATACAGACGCCTCTGTGGAGGACTTTGGCATCACGCTTACCACAGGTTCTCCCAGATCCTGAGCGTGTCTGCAAATGGATTCCTTGGCAAAACTCTCTTATCTTCCTAACTATTCTTTAAGAAGAGGATGGGATGTCACAAGAGGGACATTGTTGTGGAGATTTCTGGGCAAGTTTTGACCAGTTTTAGTTTGGAAATTCAAACCGGACTGTTTCTAAAATGGGTTGATTTTCCAAATGTCAAGTTGCATGCAGAGCTAGGATCAATTTGATTCCAGTAAGAGGAATTTGAAATGCTTTCTGCACTAGGAAGATGACTCCTTGCTTTTGAGCCAGGAAGAAGCTGCTGAAAGCACAGCTGGATTAGGATGCTTGCTTGCAATTGTCTCCCAGATGGTCCCTTCCCTTGCTAATGTCAGTAGGCTTTGAGTTGGTGCCAGAAGCAATGGGAATGAAAATATGTAGTGGCATTTTCACTTTTCAGTGAGTTTGCTGATACTATTTGAAGCATGTGTTGTTCATAAAGGGGCCACCATATCAGCAGTTAGCACTGCCATCGTTATGGTATTGGGAAAAGAGTAGTTCTGTTGAGGAACATTCATTAAATTACTAGTGCAGAGAGGATCTTAGTGGCCTCCTTCTCCTGCAGTACCTGCCCATGTTAGAAAACAGGAAAGGTGCAGTACAACATGTTTTGAGAACAAATTGTACTGACCTGAGTGTAAATTAGTGGTCTGCTAAAAATCTATCAGGCAGATAGAGGTTTGACAGAATACATTTTCTGTAGTTTGAATGTGTCGTGATGCTGTGTTCTGCTGGGACATGTGTGGAGTCGGATGCTGAGTAGTAATTAGTTTTGCTTTGGAGCCTTACTGTAGCACCTTTTAGCTCAGGGACTCAGGCTGATCACCAAAAAAAAATGGTGAATTAATGTAATGGGAATGATGCATGATTTGTTCTTGTTTCAGTCAAAAGTCCTCCTAAAGCTGCCTGAAAGAAGTGTGTTGACAATTGCATGTTTCTCACGGATAATTGTACCCATCTTAAATTAGAAGTGGCTCTAGATGGTCTCAGAGAGCTGCAGGTTCCTGCAAGTAAGGAAATTAAATTAATGACTACATCTCTCTTACCTGAAGAGAGTGGCTTAAAAGAACTGTTTCCTAAATAGATTCTGTTGCTTCTTTCTAATGAGTTACCTCCAGAAAAGTGTGTGCAGAGACAGGGTGCAGAGGAAGCAAAACAATGTTTGGAAACAGAGTGAAAATAAAAATGTTCAACTATTTGAAAGAATTAGCTAAAGAGAGTTTTATGCCCTTTGGTAAAGTAACACCTACTGGGCAACTCTAATTGAAAGCAAGCATCATCTCACTGAATTGTTCTACTCTTCTTGTTTTTCTTGACCAGCCCAATAGTGTTGTTTTTTTACCAGCTCAATAGTGTTACAAAAAGTTATGTGGATAACTCGGCGTGGGAAGGGGGAGCTTGCCTTAAAACCTCAGAAAGTTATTTTAAAACTAGTTTTTAGATTACTCTTTCTAAAAAACCATTGGGTTTTTGGTTTTCTTTTTTTTTTTTCCCCTCTGGGTCATAGCAGATCACCCCTGATGTTTTTCTACTGTTTTTTCTCTTGTGCCTCTGAACCTGTGGTGTTGAAATTGAACAATCCCTGACTTTATGGCACTAATGCAAATGCACATGGGCTATTTCCATTTGACTATGTGAACTGCTCTGGCATGGCACTGATGAACTGGGAGATAAATGAAAAGCAGCAGAAATGATTAGGAGACTATAGGGAATTTTTGACAAGCCATTGAAAAGAACTAGCTTAATGACAAGGAAAAAATGGTTGCTCTGGAGTATCTATGTACCTGGGAAAGTATTCACAGGATCCTAGGTGATGTAGCTGAAGAAAAAGGGCTAGTTCAGATTGTCCAAAACAGATGATTTCTGGTTCAATATTAAAGCATGTTTTCTTCCAGCAAGGGTCTAAGTAATTTGTAGGGTTATTGAAGCCCTACTGCTTACGCCATTAAAAAATAGAACTAGGAAAGCTCAAAGGAATACACCAACAAAAATCCTCCAGTTGACTGGGGACTGTAGGCCAGATGTTGTCTAAATAAAGATGCCCATCCCCCTCTTTTAGTTTCTATTATTACCATCTCACCAGCAACTGGGGGAGGGACTACCTTCCTCACAGAAAATGCCTTTTGGAACTGCTGTGTTACAACTAAGGCTGGTTGCTATCCAAGGAAAGGAAGTGGTGTGTTGTTACTTACTCCATTTCAGGTGTATTCCTTTGGATTGAAGTTGGGCATGGCTGTAACAGGAGCAGTAAGCCCCAGCATCCATGCTGAAATATAAATAAGCCTCTGAGACACAGAGAAGGCAGAATGAGCTCTGAGATTTGTATGTTCTTGCTTTCATCTCTGGCACAAAAAAAAAAAAGAATACAAACATGGAATAGAAACAGACTCTGTGAGCCTGAAATATCTTTCTACTGTAACCTGCTTGGCCTTTTCCTCCTCAGACTTTCTGTTCTGTTGATGTATTAGTAGCACATAATGTTCCTATTTCCTGAGGGTGGAAACAACGAACTGGAAATGCAGGATGGAGGGGGAGGGAAGGACCTGAGAATGGAATTGGCTGCTTTGCAGGCTTTGCCAGTGGCGAGTTCAGATTTTTGGTGGGGCTTTCTATCCTGCTTGCTCTACACATGGGCTCCCTATGATGCTTCATTGAATTCAAATAATTGTCACAACCCTTTTCAGATCATCTCTTCCCTTTTCTTCAAGATGCCATTTCTGCCTCATTGCTCTCTCAAGTGTGTCCTAGACAAGAACCAGTTTTGGGCAACCTGATTCTCAAAACCTACATGAGCGTGGTCTAAGCCTTGAACTAGCACAGAACTGTTAATGTTTTCCTCTAAATAAATGTCTCTATGTAACTGACAAAAGGTAAAAGCAACTTCATGTTAAAGACCAAGTCAGATCTTTCTGAAGTTGAGCAGGACCCTTGTATTGTCTGTTTTTGTTGTGCAGTCCAGTCATTTTAACAACGACACCAAGGTACCGTGGGGGAAGGCGACTGAGTCTGGGTGAAGATAATGGATTTGGAGACTTGAACTGAAGAAAGCAAAACCTTCAAGTTTTCCCAGATTAAGTTCTAGCTCTTATGGTTCCTGTCTCTGTATTTTTACTGTTCCTGCGGGGGTGCAACTCCCTAGTTGCTTGTCAGTGCACAGTGCATGACCACAGCCTACAGGAATGGTTACAGGTAGGCAATAGCTTTGCTCTGCACTTCTGTGGAGTATGAGGAGGACAGAGCAGGGTTATTTGGAAGTATTTTAGTGCCTAATGGGAACGTGAGGCTCAAACTAATGGTGGGACAGAATTCCCACCTTGGGAAATGGTGGTTATAAAAGGATGAAAAGCTGTGTGGTAGAACTGCTCTCCGAGCCATTCTCTCTCAATAGCTTCCTAGTTTTGTGCATGGGTTTCCACATCAAACACCCTCATTTACATGCTGGAGATAAAGCTTCTGTATCGTGTAGCCTGTTGGTGCAGCCAACAAAATTTAAGGGAATCAGTTTGGAGAGAATTTCTTATTCCCGTTTCCATTCAGCAGAGATGTTATGGTACTCTTAGGGCAATGCTGCAAAATTGAGAAAACTGGTATTTGCAATAGGTGTGGGGATATAACTGGATGGAAGCTAGTTGGTAATCAGCTGCAGGGAGTGGGACTGGTGGAGGAGGTTTGGACAGAAAGATCAGGCCAATTAACAAGTCACTAAAATGACTGTGCCTCTGATTTTTCTGCTTTGTTGTTTTATAAAGAAACAGTCTTTTCTTGCTTCTCTTGACAGGAATAAAAACAATGATGATAAATAATGCTAATAATGAAATTGTTTAAAAAATAAAAGTAACCTCTATCTGCAAATGTATGCAGCCAACAATTTGAGAACCAAGCTCTATGACTGCCCAAGGCTGTGAAACTGATTAAAAGGGAAAAAAAAAAAATAGATATAATTAACCCTTAAATCATGAAGCACATTCTCTGAAAACCCAAGTTTCCTCCTTGAAACCAGAAAGGAGGTTAATATAAGGAGCAGTACTTAAATGAAGATGGTTTAATATTATTAGTTCCTTCTGTAGGCTGTTTTGAAATGTTAGTTCCTCTCATGGAATGCAAGGCAATTAAAAAATGTGGGGAATTTCCATGGAAGAGGAACTTTATCTTTTAGCTGCCTGTCAGTGCTGCCTCTGTCTCCTAATGGACAGCATAAGTATGGATATTGGGAATATGAATTGTATGCATTTTCTGCTTTTGCTAAATATTCCTTACTGTAAAACCCTCATAAAGTCAAAAGCAAAATTAAGAGATAAAAATGGTAAGTATATTGTTACAAAACAAGAAGATTCTTTACTGTAGCTGAAGAAAATCTTAATTCCTGCTGAAGGGCTTTCCAAACTATTGTATACAGAACAATTTAAGAGAAGTCTTTTCAGTTTGGTTTTTTGCCCTCCATTGTCTGTTCTCAGTGCTTGTGCACAGATCTTGGTTCTAGACATGCCACGTTAAGGCTACATTCTTGATTTAAAATGGGAAACAGCATTATGACAGAATAGCTCTTTTCTTAGGCTTATCCATATCTTCCTTTTGTGAGCTCACTTTTCTCCTCACCCAACCCTTCAGGCCTTCAGTTTCTTTTCCAGCATCCTGACAGTGCCTTTGAGGCTGTTTCCAGCTCTGTGCTTGGTTTGTCCATGCAGCTTTGCAGATGCTTTCACAGCCTTGGTCAGCGAATGTCAAGGGCATTTGTCTGCTTTGTGGCATTTCTTGTCTGGCCTTGAGCTTGGCCTCTTTGAGGCAGTCAGAACTTGGCATATCATGACACTTTATTTTCAGATGAAAGAGAAGCAAGACTGTCATTGCAGAGCAGATGAGAACATGATTTCAGGGACAGACTCTTCACCCATCCTTTGTTTAAATACTGTTTGTGAGCAAATTTTCCTTCCCTCTTTTAATGCCAAAGTAGTATGCATATTTTTCCTTGTTGTTTTCAAATTTATTCTATCATAAAATTAGGTGAAATTTGAAGTTTTTACTTAAACTTAGTTGTCACCAGTTGTACTAGGGTAGGAATGTCCATTTTCATAGAATGATGAAAAACCACTGATTTTTTTGCCTAGAAGTTAATGGTGTTTTCTTCAGGGGTACTTAAGTTAGGTCCCCTAAACATAAAATCTGTGCTTGGAATTTTGGAAATACTACTTTTTACACAGTGCTTGAGAAAAGTTTCCTGCTGTGCCCTAGAACTTGTAACTTACCCTTTTCATAACCCTCTGAAACATGGTGTCTTCCTTTCATACAGATAAAACTATACTTGTAAAAGGTAAATCATACTTTATTTCCACATAGATAAAAAAGCCTTACAAGGATCTGTTCACAGTTGTATTGAGAGAACTTTCCTGAGAAATTAGAATAAAATTGGTAAGAGCATGAGGAACTGTACTTGAGAGGTACTGCTGTTATCTTCTTTTTGCATCAAAGAAGGTAAATGTGAAAATTCGAAGGGAGTAATGTCTGTGTCTCTCCAATTCCTGTTATTTTTTTATGAGAGTTTGTATCAGGCAAGTGATGAGTAACAATTTCTTCACACTTTTCAGTCTATAACGTCATTATTATTCTAGAGTTGGGATTTTGCTTCCAGGTGTTGATGTGAGAAACCTGAGTGGAAAAGTACACGAACCACTGTAAAAATTGTCAATGAAGTCAAATCTTGTGAGGTAGGAAGAGGTTTTATTCAGGAGCTTTGTTGCACTTAATCTCTGTGTAAATCAAGTACCTAATAAGCAAGTGGAGAAAGACTTATCAGGAGGAGGCTGTTTAGCTGTCCATAGCTCCTTGTTCAATTAGTACAGATCTTGGGTACCCACTGAATCCGATTCAGCTCAGTCCTCTGACTGCAGAGGTTGTTTGAGTGCTTTTGCTTCTAATTTGTGCACCCTATCCAACCCTCAGGGGCTTAATAAAAATTCATGGCAATAAGTATCTCTTCCTTTTTTAGGTCTGTGGAAGTTCTTAACTTGGTTTCTACTGGGAAATGTATAATCAGAGCATGGAAGATTGGTTTCAATACTCACGGTGTTTCCATGGTAAACAAGGAAATAAATCCTTTTATTTGGAGAGCATTCAAAATTAACTTTTGGCTTATCACTGCAAATTTAAAGAATGCCAAAAGACACAGAGATTACCCTATTTAGATAATCTGTAAGAAACAAATGATCAAGGCAACTAGAGGAAATATTTTATGAAGTACATTGTTAAGGAAGAATTTCTTTAAGCTTAGTTATTGCCACCTAGAACCTTTCTCTTAAAATTAAATTAATAAGCTAAACGGACCATAAAAAATCCACCAGTCTGTTACAAGTTCCACTCTCAGATATTTTTTAAGCATTTTGGAGTAATTAAAAATAATCTCAAATAGTAACAGAGGATAAAAGGATATACAGCAACTGTTGAAATAATCTATATATCTAATTAAACAATTCTCTGTGCTTCTATGAAGTGATATATATATATTTAAGAAAAGCACATTAACTTCATCATTATTACAACCCTGAATGATAAGTTATGCTTCGATGTCCCTTCATTCTCTTCCTGTTTGGGGTGTAGAAAGATTTCTATGAATAGCAGTAATTGTAATTATTGGGCAATTTTATGTCATGTTCCTAGTGCTGCATGGGCATCGAGGGACAGCTTTTCAGAACAGCATTGTGAGATTTATCCTGGTGAGATGGGTGACTGTAGCTGCAAGGGCATCTCAGTGGTGAAGGAGCAATTACAGTAGCAGGGAACTGGGGGGAAAGGAGGTGGGAAAGCCTCTTGCTCCAAGTGTAACACTATCATGGTTTCTTATTTCTCATCAATGAGAAGAAGTATTAATTCCACTTGTTGTGCTCTGCCTAAATGTGATGAAACAGCACGCTGCAAAAAGGAATTGTAACAGCAGCTTATTGACCCTCCTAGGTGTCGTGCTTATTTATCTTTTTACTGCTTCACACTGAGATGTAGAACTTTTCTGAGTCACAGTGCCAAACATGCAAGGGGAGGAAAGACTGTGTCTGCAAAGATTCAGCCCTGGAGAATTTTTGAAGCACATTTATTTTGCATGTAGGTGCTTTGTGTGAAGAAGAAGAAGGACAAAGATGAGAGAAATCTGTTGAATCAAGTGTGATGGAGGGAAGCTACACCCATATGATTTCTACTGTAAAGTATGCCTAGGGTGGTCAGTTAACAATGAAGCAGCATTGTCTCTGTGGGAAGAAACAAGATGATCTGGAAAAGTTCTTGGGACAGTTAAGAACAGAAAAAGTAAAACTCTGGCATTTTAACCATTTCAGCTTCTACTAGTAGAGCAATTTAAAATGCATAAAAGTTGCACAGGGATAGGTAGTTTTTCAAATCCGTTGCAAGTTCAAAACAGGGATTAGCTAAATTCATAAAGAGATACTAAAAGGCATGGGTTGAGACACACTCTAGCAAACCTAGTCTTGTATTTGTGATTGCTGAAGGAATAGTAAGGGGGTGGGTCACATAAAGGCCAGGCTTGCAGGCAGTCTCTAAATAGAGCCTCTTCCTGGAACTGAAGACAGAGAAAAGTTGGGTTAGATGAACGTTGATTTGCTTCAGTGCTCTTCCTTGTGCTTTGAAATGGAGTTTTGCACTAAAGCACTCCGAATTGTTATTCTCTTGAATAGCATTCAAAACCACCCCAAGTATTCTTGCAGTAAGGAAGGCTGTCAGGAACTCTTGATTAAGAACTGACGATTTTTATATTGTGTTGACAGCCTCATTGTTTCCATTTGCCTCTGTGCCCCTGGGAATGAGATACTTGGGCCAAATATTAGAGTTGAAATTTCTACAAAGTAGTGCAGGGCGGAGCATCCTCTCTGCAGTGGATCAAGCTGGTGTCAGCTCCTAGGGAACACAATATTGGAGCTGCCCTTAGGTCTCCTGTAGGAACTGGGGGCCATGAGACTAATATTTGTTCCTGCTACCCCTGCTTTGCTCTAATTTCACTCAAAGCTCCATTGCATTTATGGAGAGGAAGAACCTGTCACATTTTTCACCTTTTCTCCAGCAGGCTTGTGCACTGTCTGAACAGTTCTGGCTTTTATCTTAATCATAAAGGCCTGCCTGAATTCCTTCTACAGAACTCAGGCAGGTGCATGGTTGAGATGAATGCTTAACTGCTAGTTGATAGCAGGTTCTGCAGGTGGTATTGATCAGAGGAGAACAGAGTCAATTGCATTACTTTCTGATCTGTGGCTACATGTTGTCTTCACACTAAGCTAGAATGTGCTTCAGCGAAGGCCTGGCTGAAATTTATGGGTGGAATCAAAAGGACTGTAAAGCCTGGGGTTTTCTTCAAAGCTTAGGTCCAGCAAAACCTGTGGCCAGCAGATAATTAATACAGTTTATCTTGTTGTCACTGTTCTTGATCAGTCTCTTGAGTACCAGGCAAACCCAGAAGAAAAAAAAAGCAGCCCATTCTAAGGAAATCCCTCTTAGGTTTGCCATGGGTATGACCACTTCCATCAAGACATATGCCATTAGGGTACTCTAAAGTAAGCGACTATACAAACCTAGCAGCAAAGTTCATTCCTTTTTAATAAACACATGTGCACTGTTGGAAGATAATTTTGAATCAATGCCCGACCCATTTAGCAACACTAGTGCCCTGTGGCTCTTCAGGTGTCATCACTGACAGTGCCTGAAATTTGAGGGAATCCTTGATTTGCACTAGGAAACTGCTGCAGGGATGCTGGCTGCATAAGATCCTGAATGTTTGCTGCAGTTTGGTGCATGAGGGGCACACACCAGCCCCCTTGGCAACAGAAATCTCACAAGCACGGGCCAATACAAGTGTAAGTTTTCCTATGGAAAATACAGTGCTTATGGAAGCACTGTTGCTCTCTGTCCTGTAGCACTGAGCATCATTTGCCTGGAGGCTGTTCTGAAGTGTTCCCACCTCAAGATGGAGTTTATCAAAAGTGAAAAATTACACTCACTGACTCTCTCTAGTGAGAAGAAACAGTCTGTAAACAGTGCCAGTTGAGCCAGGCATACTATGTTTCACATTCAGGGCTTTCCAGATGAAATGGTTTGAGTTTCCAGTCTGTGCAGAAGAAGCTTTGAGATGTTGGGCAAGAACTGACTTCTGTTGAGATACACAACAGAAAAGAGCAAGGGAGATTAAGGCT
>JAOEGS010005605.1:21283-39061 GCA_025447755.1 Corythornis vintsioides
TATATAGTGGTTCAGCACTGAAACAGATGCCCAAAGATGCTGAGGAATCTCCATTTTCCTGGGCAAACTTTCTGAAGAACTCTTCTTCCTCACTGGTTGTTCGTTCATCTAAGAAACCAGGATTCTTGAAGATGCTGGTGTTTGTGTTCTTACCTCTTACTGGGATCTTGAACATAATGACATTTTGGTAATCCAAATACCACAGCGATGGTGCCAAAGTCATCAAGATAGCATTGGTGAATAAGCAGATAACCTGGAAACTTCCATCTCCCATCACTTGGAGCTTGGTACTAAAGCAAAGGCAACTGGCATATAACTGTTTTTTCTGACTGCTTGGGATTGTCACTGTTTTATAGGGTTAAATCCTTAAAAGACTTTTGGATCTTCAGGAACTGTCATGCTTTTCAGATATTTTATGATTTTCAGGTCTTCCAAGGAGTTAGAGATCATTCCACTAGCTAAGGAAGTATGTGCCTTTATATATGTCCTTTATGGAAGAGTTAGCATAAGAAGGATTGACAGCTGGGTGGCAGCTTCTGTGTAGCTGGAATAAAGAATGAGAAGGAGTATTTAAGGAGGTTTGGTACAGGATCCTGTGCAGGGAAGGTGCATTACTTTGCACTTGGACTTCAAGGAGGATATGGGATAGTGGATTCAGTAGCAAGGAGAGGTAATCTGTCCAAAAGGAGTTTTGGATGAAGTAGTGAGCTGAGAAAGCCATGGAAAGGTGCTTGTGTAGGCAAGAGGAGAGACTTGATTTAAACATTGGGATGGTTTGGGGTGATTTAAAAATTGAGATGGTTTGAGGTGATTTAAAAATTGGGATGGTTTGAGGTGATTTAAACATTGGGATGGTTTCAGGTTTCAGTTTAAGTAGTTGAAGTAGAGAAGAAATAGTAGAACTGAAGAATGAAAGATGAGTGTCTTTGGATGTAGTCAAAATCTGCACACATCAAGTGCTGGAGGGAAGGGCAGGGCAGTGGTTAGCAATTTAGGGGCTTAATACTCTTTAATTCAGAGAGGCTAGTCCTTCCCTCCTACTCTCCCTTAAATACTTCCATAATATTCTTCTCTGTGCTTCATGGTGGAGTAAGCACTTTTCATTGAGGTGTGGAAGGGGAAGAGTAATAATAACTTTTTAAAAGTCAGATTAACCTTTTTAACTGCTAAATCAAGGCCAGCTTTTTTTATTTAGCCACACTTTATTTCAGGGGAAAAATATTTTTTCCTCTATAATCCAATCAAAGGCTGTATGATGCCTCATGAAGAGCATTGCAACATTGCTGGGACACAGGGTCTACCAAGGTAATCTGAATAGATACTGTAAGAGATGTATGGAGGGAAGGAGAAAACTGGATTTCTTGGAGCCAGAAATGATTGTGTATCTGCTTCTTGACAGCATGGGGTTTTTAGTTCTATATGATTTATGGTAGAAAATTTGTTTCCTCCTTACATATTACCTAGGAATTCCAAGACTTTGGCCTGAGATCTAGAAGTCAGAACAGATTTGGATTCTATTTCCTGCTCTGCCACTCAAAGGTTACATGATATTGAGAAAGTCTGAATTGTGGGGTGTTTTCAAACCTTCTGCAGTGAAAGCAGTCCCACTGACTGAAAGTTTTCTCCAGTTCATTTGACCTCTATTTCTGCATTTATTTACCTTCAAAATGACTGTTTAGAAGTCCCCATCTCTCAGGAGTTGGGTGATCTAAAATAAAGGCTTTTAGAAGTTACAGTGATACAGTTTGACTGACAGTCCAAAAGGCTCCATCCACATAGAGTAGTCATGCAGGCTTGATTTCAGTGTACACAATCTTGATTTTGGTGGCTCAGACAATAGTCTTCAGCCCTATTTCTGGAGAACACTGCTATGTGCTTGGATAATTCTTTCTATAAAGAAGGCTATTCTGATCTTTCATTCTGGAATTTTCACCTTTTTACAGTTTCATCCAGTGGTGTTTTTCTCCTGTGGTGTATACAAGCTTCATAAAGTAATATGGACTACCTGTATTATATCTGTCCTCCCATTTAATCTTATTTTTTCCTCAAATATGCTTAACTGATTTTATTTTCTTTCCTCATAAATCATGAATCAAAAGTTTTTGCCTCTTTCTGAGGTCCCTTTAGGTTCCCTATGTTTTTGTGATGTCCAGGGTACCTATGCTTTTGTCTGTGTTTGGTGCTTTAGGTTCTCATTAGGGGCAATATAAGAGAACTATTCCATCCTGTCCAGTAATTTCTTCCCCTCTCTAGTAAAGCAAATCAAGCTGCACTCCATTGCCTTTTCTTGTACTCCCCAGTCTGCTTCTTTTCTCTGCTAGGCTGGGCTTGCTCAAATGCCCCATTGCTAGGTTTTCAAATAATTGCAGTGAGGTGCCCCTTTGAATAACAACTCTTCTCTCTCCTATTTGAGTCAGGTTATTGAGCCATTTCTCTATATTGCCTGAGACACTTTTCTTTCTCCTTAGCTACGCTTCACTGTCTCACAGAAGACATTGAATTGTTTTCAACGCTCTGTCTAAAGAGCACCTAAAGAAATAAAACATCCTGGCTTTTTGCATGTAACCTACATAGTACTATGATATTTCGTTGGTGGGCTGAGAATGGGTCTGTTAAAGCCAGAAATACCTTGCTTAGAAAAATCTCTGTACTGGATTGATCTAATGGAATGGAATTGATCAGTGGAATGGAGACTTCCCTAGAGACACTGCCAAGGGTGTAACAGGTCAAAACTTCAGTAAGAGTACAGCATAGGTCTTGAGTCAGATTAAAACTGATCACTGATGTCTCAGAATCTGCATGTAAAGCAACTGGGACTGAAGGCTTGAGAAGTGTGAAGTATGGGTATATAGTAAATACTGTGTCTTTTTCACCTTAAAGAATCTTTTTCACCTGTATCTTGGAAGTAAGAAATTATGGAGTGGGTGTATAAAACCTGCCAGTTCTGTATTATTGTGACCTGATGTCTTTTCCACATTCTGTTTTGGTTTTTTGTGTTTTTTGTCTTTTTTTACCAGTATTTCTGTGTGAAGGCACCTATGCTTTGATTTGGGAAGTTACTAAGACACTGCAAGAAGTGGACATCTCTGACCATTTTAAGGGAGTGGTGTATGGATTTGGAGATGCTGGTATCTACAGAAAATCTTCATGGATTCTAATGCTGTCATCTGTGCAAGAAGAGTGGTGGGAATGGGTTGGCTATGGCTGGTCTGCTTCTTTCATCTAGTCACCTCACTAGAAGGTAAGATCAGATTTTATGTAACTCAAACACTTAGCAAAGTTTTCTGTAGAGAAAAAAACAACAAAGTTTGCTCTCCAGTATACTTATCCTAGCTAGCCCAGATGATCACTGAACACCTGTCTTTCCATTTGATGATTTACCAGTCTCTCATGAGACATAAAAGGGTATTAGTGTTGTTTCTAGTGGGACATCAAACCCTCTTAAAAGTACCATTAATGAATATTTCTGCTAGCTACCTCAGATGTGACAGTCTCAAAGAATAAATGTTTTGCCTTGGGAATAAACTCCTTGTTTATGTATTGCATGTGTTTTATTTTTGTGTTCCTGTTCTTCCACCATGTTTGTTTTGTGAAGCATTCTCTCAGTGTTTATGCAGGCAGCATAAAGGCAGCATCCAATAGGCTGAAATTAGGCTTTTTTTTTGCCTCTGCCATTAAAAACACTTGCCCTGTATAAAAGGTATGAAGAGACTTTAACAAGAAGAGGCAGTTCTTCTTCAGCCAAGCAGAGGAGGGGCAGGAGAGAGCACTGAAGACAGGATGGGGAACAGGTGGGCAGAGGGAAAGAGACCAAGAAAACAGGATAAGTAAGAACAGATGATAGGAAGGAGGGTGATGAAAGCAGGAGATGAGAGTTGTGGGAGAGAGTTAGAGAAGTGCAGAGGTATTGTAAACAATTCTCTTGTTTGTTCCAAGAAATATCCTTGCAGCTACATGTGCTCAATGAACTGCACTGCTTTGTGATGAATCTTCATCTCTTGCATATGTGAAAGTCTGAAAAAGAGAGGAGGGAGAGAGGGAATCAAATGGACACAAGGAAGGAATGACCTAGAAGAATGGGAAGGAGAATAGTGTGAGATATAAGAAAAAGAGAGTGAAGTTTGGATTATTATTAATAATGAAAAACCTGTCAGAGTATTTGTTTTCTGAATGAGAGGGAAATGGAGTGGGAGGGAGTTCAGAGAGGAAATAACTGATTTAAGATAATAATACAAATTCTTAAATCTCTGCAGCTCTGTTAATTACTGATTTAAAAAATATTTGACTAAGTACTATGTTTATTTCTTGTTGTAACAGGTAGATGAACTGAGATTAAAAAAAAAAGGGAGAGAAAATGTCCATTCTCTGCAAATATGAAGTACCTCAGTGATGCTTATAGGAACTGACATGTTTGAAATTCAGTGGTCACTCCTTTAGTTTGTAGAGATAAAAGAATTTAGCAAACACTGTGTGATACAGCTTCACAGATCACATGGTTGAATTGCCTGGATTAAAATAGGACACTAAAATTCTGCCTGTGGAGATTGAACAGTAAAGGTGCCCATGACCTGAAAATTCAGTCAGGGGCATCAGTGCCCTGTGTTGTGACTGTACTGCATGGTCCTGGGGTTGCACTCCTAAGCTAATTTGCATTTCAGATGTAAGTATTTTTGTTGTGGTCAGAAGTTGAAGAAGTTGTATGTGTTAGGAGAAGGGAAGTCTGATGATAACTGCAAAGAGCTTTGCTTTACTGCCATGATCCCTAAGAAAGAAAAAAAGGCTTCTAGCTGTTTTGTAAACTCATTATTGTGTGTAGTAGAAACTTGAAGTTTAGGTTTCAGATTGAAGTTGAAAAGTATAGGAAATATCCAGTTTAGCCTTGAGTTTTTGTAAGGTGTCTCAAAAGATTTAGATGGCATCTAAAATACATCTCACCTTTAACTGAAGAGAACTGGCTGAGTGGGAAAAGCAATCCAGGTAATTTTTCTTCTTTTTCAGGGATCTGAATGAAATTTAAAGAGTCTGAATGTAAATCACTTTTTGCCTCAAACTAAGGTTTGTCTGAAATTTTCCAACAAGGGGTATATATTGACAAAATCTTAATGTACATCATTAAAAAGGCAGCTGAAGAGAGGGGAAGTAGTCAGAGTATTCAAACCTTTCTATCAATTATGAACAGGACATATAATTTTTATGTGGAATATTCTTCAGATATAAGGAAAGTGGTTCTCTTTTACAGGACCTGATGGGATTTTGAACTCCATGACTTGGAAGTTAAGGAAATTCTTGTAAGCAATTGAGAGTGGTTTCATGGTTTTAATGCATAAAAAGGAATTATTAGGCTGAACTTATTTGAACTTTATACTCTACAGATCTAGTGTTTGGACACATTGATTTCACTAGGAATGAGCATATCTGTCCAAAATTTTCAGCCACATTATTTAGACTAGAAGAATACCTGCATGGAAAGTGTGAGGGAAAGCTGTTTTGCAAACAGAATACATTTGGGATCTTACTATTTTAGCTTTATGAAAGGAAACAAGATTGCACAAAGGTTTTCATTAAGATCACATTTCCCAGTATTTATTGCTCTGCAAGGTTGAAGTTGTAATTTTGGGAGCATTATTTTTGAGCTAGGTACAAGGTGGGGTTTTCTTTTCCTTCTCATGAAACAGAGAATTTAAGAATGCCTGATGAGCTACAGTCAAAATATCTGAGAGCAAGTGGTAACCTCTTAATGAAATAGCTCTTGCTAGAGCTCAGAGTTGAATTTTCTGTGGAATATTGGTTTTGCTTTGACTGAGTTGTAAATGTTTACAGCTACAAACACAACTGGAGTTCGTGTTGCAGAACTCATTAAATATGTTCCAAAGGAATGACATGTTCTGCATGTGGGTGACTGCATTTATTTTACAACAAACTCTCCAGCCTGCAGAATGACAGAACAGCCTTTCTAAATATCTTCTGGATGTTCAAGACACAGAGAGGATAATTCTGCTGCTTTAGTAGAAATTCCTTTTTGCATTAAAATTGTCTCCTTGGCAAAAAGGAATAAGCAAGGAAAAGGTTGTAAGGTTGGGGATTCATTTTTCTTTAAACTTATTTTTTTTATTATATTCAGTTCCCTTGTCTTTTCTATTAGCTTCTATTTTATTGTAAATAATGTATTGATTGCACAAATTGGCTTGACTTCGAAGTGGAGGAAGACTATACTTTCCTCAGAGGCAATCTTCAGAGGAAAAATTGCCATTGACTTTTGGTTTATTACATACAAAGAAAGATTTAAAAGGATGTTATTTTATTTCCATGGAAAAAAAAATAGTTAAATTGACTTTTTACTTCAGTTGCCTGTGATTAACATGGGTTATTAAAATCCTAGCAAATATTTTCTGTTATGTTCATCCCAGTTCTTCCTGACACTTCCCTGCATGCCAAAACCTTTGCCCAGGGCAGAAGAATCTCCTGTTGTAGGCATTTAGAAGGTGCAGCTTCTATGTAAGGGGAGGAGTGCCTGGGTCACCCCATTGGTCAGTCTCAGCAGCTCCACTTGATTTGTTATTTCTCCCTCAATAGATGACTGACTCTGTTGTTTCTGTGTCTTGTAGGACATCCCCATTCTCAGGTATGTACCACAGCCCTGTGTTGAAACTGTTCACAAGCTGCAGGCTGGCTCTTGCTGCTTCTAGGACAGGAGAAGCTATTCATGCTGCAACTAACACGATTTATATTCAAAGCTAATTAAAGCTTCAAAGGAAAGGAACAGCAATCTTGTAATAGACAGTATCTGGGACTTCAGGAATATGCTTCAGTGAAACCTTGGAAGACCCAAGCTCACTTTGTAATGTTTATGAAGAGAAAAAAAAAAAAAGCAGGAATACATAGATAAACTCTAAAAATCACACTGGTCTGTTCTCAGAATTGGCCAGTTTGATGGCAGTGGCAGTTGCATAAATCCACTCAGCAGTGGATGCTTGCAGAATTAATCTCTTAAGCTGTGTAAGGATGCATATTATATTGCATTATATTACTAGGAAAATGGTAGATAATAGCTTAATTTGATTGCATATGCAAAGTTAAAACTGAGCAAGGAGTGTAATTTCTTTTATTTCCTGATCTTTGGAGTTCTGTTTCTGATTTTTGAATTTTTAGTGAAATGTTAATTTTGGCAGTATCCCTAAAGCTTTATGAAAAGAATAGAGAAGGTAAGGAGGAAAATACACAGTCATTCATAAAGATAAAAAGCTGTGCTACCTTGCAAATAGCTGTGTATTTCCATATCCTGGCCCATTTGGCTGTCATTTCTCTCTTTCACAGATGGTACATAACTCCTGATTGGGGTGTGAGAATTTCTCCATGCACATGACAACTTCAGTGTTCTGACAGTGTCAGCATTTTGCTCTGACATAACAAGTAGTTAAAAAATATTTTATATCATAGAACTCACTAAGTACATATCCCATTGACTCCAAATAGCTTTTTTAATTAATTACTTATGTGTACAGAATAATATAGGAACATTCATTGCAGGAATGAGTTCACACTATGGATTTATCCAAGGAAAAAAATCAAAGTCATTTGTGTCATACATGTTGGTTTTGTATATGTTCTTATATATTAGGAGACATATAACTCTGTAGCTTGTGTTTTCATGTTAAGTCACAGCTGAACTGTAAAACAGACTTTTTTTTAAAATAGCAGTAATGTTTGTATTGAGGGGTTTTTTTTTGGCTATTTTTGTTGGGTTATTTACTTGTTTCATCAATTTATGTTTTAAAAACAAAATACTTGTTACAGCTGCAAGTTACTAGACATTATGTTATTTACTTCATCACAGTAGCTGTTTAGTTTTGGAACAAGTTCTAGTGTGTTTAAGGCTTCCTGAAGGTTTTACTGCATTCTGTCTCCAAGTTATAGCTCTCATATATAAATATATTTGTTCAGTTACATAATAAAAGGCTCCTCTCCCCACATTCAAAGGCAAATTCCCCACAGTGAAAAGCAAGGGAACCCAAATAGCTATCAGCACCTGACCCAGCTTCTTCCAGGGCTATGCCAGGAGTGGGATCTGACTGAATGGCAATGGAACCCATCAAGATAACTCAACTGGCAGTGCTCTCTGGAACACCTTGTAAATTGAGGGCACTGGCTGCCAGCAGGGGCATGAAACTCATTGTGGGATGTAAGGAAGTTCATTTGGGGATTCTGCAAAGCTTACTCTGGGTAGTTTAAGGGCAGGAACCATAGATGGGGAAAGGGAGGGATAAGGGGTGATTTGGGGGAGAATATAGTATGAGAAAATAGATCAGGGGCCAGTCACATGTAAACAGAATGCTGGTCTGTACATGGGTCAGGCCTTGACCTAGATCTGATCACACAGTCTGTGCTATCTTAATAAATTCAGTTTTTCACTTGGTCCCTGGGTGAGGGAGCTTTCTTTTCTGTGTATGTGGATGCTTAAATACCAGCAGCTGGAGTTGAATCACAGGTCATAGCTGCCTATGTGGCAGTGCTGCCAGCAAGTGGAGAGCCTGGAATGGATGCAAATCAAGTGCCAGGAACTCAAGCTGCATCACAGGTCGTAGGATCTGTGCATCTGTGATGCCAGCAACTAGAGAGTGAGCTTGTATGAATGGCTCTGTGATCTCCAGCAAATACCAAGCAACACTAAATGGATAGTAGAGTAAGTGTGCTGGGAAGACAGGGAGAGACTAGAGGGTCTGGGGGAGGGGGAAAGAGAGATGTGTTTGCATGTGTGTGTCTCTGTGAGTGAAACAGGT
This sequence comes from Corythornis vintsioides, assembly GCA_025447755.1. Taxonomy (NCBI): domain Eukaryota; kingdom Metazoa; phylum Chordata; class Aves; order Coraciiformes; family Alcedinidae; genus Corythornis; species Corythornis vintsioides. Next base: position 30,061 of record JAOEGS010005605.1, read on the forward strand.
GGAGTTATCTTCTGAGAGAATCAGGAGGTCCAGGCCAACTACTGGGGAAACCATAAGTTCTGGGGGTTCTTTGAGAATCGTGTCCAGTTGCACAGATATCCAATGGACAAAAGACAATGCAAGGGGCAGCTCCTGGGTAGGCTGAGCATCTAAGCCCAGTTACTGGAGGGATCCACAGTGAATGTGCTTGTGCATTTATCTGTATGTGTAAAGGGGATGAAGGAGCACTACAGCAACTGGCTGCTGGCTTTGGGGGCTCACATGCCAAGTGTTAGCTACTTAGGAGAACAAGAGTCCAGGGCTCTTGTTCAGGCAACCAGTCTCTCTACTGTGTAGCCTGCATGCCTAAAACCACTTAGCAGAGGATCCATAGTATGCCTATGTGTGTGTGAAAGGATGTGTCAGTGAGTGAGGATGTCTGAATACTAGGAACAGGAGTGGGGCTGTGAGGTTCAGGTGTTTATATGCACAGCTGCCAGAAAATGGGGACACCACAGATTCAGAGGTCAGCTACTGGAGACTGAATGTTTAAGGACAGTTATTGCAGGAATCCATATTTTATATAAATGCATATATATTTCCCAATAACAGACCTTCATCCTGACCAGCCAGAAAGGGGAGCAGGATGAGGCCATTGGTGGTGCTGTTTCTGTTTGCATGACTGGTGAGTGTTTATGTCTGTGTTGATATTCGTGGCTGGTCATTTGTGTATGTGCAGTGCCTACATGTGTTGGTATGTGTGCTTATTGGGAATACCCACTGAGCCCTGTTGTTGGTAGGACCTGAGGACGTGGAGCTGCAGGAGCCTTGGTTATTTGAGGTTACTGCATTGGGCAACTCCTTCCAAATTTTTTTCACAAACCCAACAAATGCTTTCCCTTTCAGGCCCTCTTAGAGGACACTCACAGTCTTCCTGCTTGGTTGTGTTCTAAGCCTGGTCATAAAAGGCAGAACAAGCCCACTAATGTTTCAGTTCTTTTCGAGAAGTCTGTTAAGCCAGAGAGCTGTGCTGCTCGAGGCATTCAGCTGCATCACAAAGCAAACTCTCTGTTACCTTTTACCCTTGTGCATTTTGCTCTGTCTACCAATGTATGTATACATTTGGGTATATTCAGAATTCCACTGGATAAGGCCTTGAGCAACCTCCTATAATTCATCTTGGCCTTGAAAGGGGTGTTAATCAAAATGACTTCTGCATGTCCCTTCCAGCTTGCTTCGTTCTGTGATTTTATGGTCTATTCATTAGCACTAATTTCTCATCCCACAAGTGAAGAGAATGTTTCACTCTCTTCTCAGGATCAGCTTCACAGTGGCTATAGTGTGTTACTCCCTCTTGCAGCACTCCAGTGTTCAGACACTGTCGACAAGTGTTCTCCAATCCAGAAAGCTGTCGGGCCATCCCTGCAATGCAGGAAGCTGTTAGATCCTGTCTGCCTTCATGCAGATTGTCCAAGGGTCAGTCATCCTTGGGTGAATTGTCATCTCGAACCAGGGGAATAGTTTGCCTGTAACACAAGCACTGAAATGTCTCACTTGAAAGTATAATCTTCAAATCATCACCATTCTGAACAGCCTGATCTGTAACAGCAGCTTGCAGCCTTTGCCCAGGATGGTTTGATGTTGACGTTGTGGGAAAGTGCAGCCCAAGGAATTGGTTTGTGGCATCGAGACTGGTGCTACCATATGTCTTTGGGATTTGTTTTCACCCTTTCTGCCCTGCAAGAACACTGAAATGAAAGTTCAGTTTAATTCTGAATTTTGTTTTACGAAGGGTATATTGAATACATTTGACTACTATAAAATATGATGTTTGGTTGGGTTTTTTTTTGTTTAGGGAAGCAAAATACAGGAGAATGTCTCATCAGCTATTTTTCATTTCTTTGACCGTAATAAGAAACTGGAATATATTTTTTCAAAATGTATGATTTAAACAGGAGTCAAAGAAGTGTTTATATTTCATCTGTTTAAAAGCCTTAAGATTTCTCAGATACACTGATTATTCCTTGCTTTTAATCCAGAGTGAACTGTTTTCCTGTTGATAGTCTGAGGTCCCCTCAATAGTATTGTCTTTAGCAGCACCATGGACCTGGGTCTGATACGATCTTGAAAGACCCTTGATTTTGATCAAGATACAAAAGTTTTATGCCATTTTTCTTCTAGGTTGGTAAATTACAGCTGAACAGATCATTGCTGTGTGCACTAAAGATCAGGATGCTGGTCTGGCAGAGCACATGGAGGAAGTGGAATGCTACCCCAGTACTGAAAGTGGCAGAGTGAAGGCTTAGAGCTGGTATATAGTAATTTGTGCACAGTCATGGGTTTGGCCTGTGCAAAATAACCTTTTCCTAAGCAGTGCCTAGGTGTAGGTCAAGTGTTAGGATGCATCCAGGACCATTCCTGAGAATGTTTTGGGTGCAACAAAACCGTCCTGAGATGGTTTGGATGCAACAGTGCACTTCTGTGGGGCTGGAGCTTTTAGCCACATCAACATGAACCATACTGGGTATGTTGTTCTCAGAATTAGAGAGTAGCTTAACAACTTGTTAGATTTATGAGTGTACATGCAGCTAGTGTGATTCTGGGTCTGATTCAAGGCATACAGCCATTAACAAAGGGACAAAAAGAAGAAAAATAGTGATGGACTTTTGACCATAAGATCACCAAATGAGTATTACGCTCACATTCTTGTGTACTTTCCTTATTTTTTTTTATCCTTCCTGACTTAAAATATTCACTGTGAGAGGGGCAGTTCTGTCTGCCTCAGGCTACCTGTATTTGTTTGCCTGTGAAATATTAATGTACTTCATCAAGATTACCTTGCTCACTGCTGTGAAGGTGTCTGGAGAATATGCTTCCTGCTAGTTGTGGCAGAGCAAGTCTTCTCATTTTCTCTCTTCTCCTTTCCTTTCTCACTTTTGATCTGACTTTTCATGCCTTGATTAACTTTATCCTTAGAGTTTCCACGGAGTAGTTGCACTATACTTTGGGAAACAGGAAACTCAGACCTGATCAGAAAAAAGAGGTAGTTCATATCAAAGCCATGGTTGGGAACCCAGTGGCAAAGTACTGATGTGACAGAATGCAGCCCCTGTGCCAGGCTGTGCAATTGAGACAGTGATGTGCATGGGGCAATGCCAAGTCCCTCTGCTGCCAGGACAGTGTAGAGGAAGACTGTGCTGCAAGGAGACACAGGCCTTTCACAGATGTTCTGCCATTCTGAGGAACCATCTGAGCTGATCTGTCTGAGTATACCAAGCTACTCAGCATTTCCTGAGGTCTGTTAGGTGATTTTAGTGAGGCTGTGCTTTAGCTGTAACCAGGAGCTCTTTCCAATTCTGGCAATCCAGCCCAGATATTTTGCACTGCTTTTGAAGCAAGGAACAGCATCAGCTCCTTAGGAAGGTCTAAAGCATGATCTCCTGTAGGAATATAGGGAACATCTTTTCATTTTTCATCAGTGAAGCCTGAGGTCTGGATGAACTTGCTCACTTGGTCATGTCTGCTTTATGATGAGCCTAGTCTTTCTGCTGGTTAGTGTCAAATGAATCCCCAGGAGCACTGGTAATGAAGTGAGCAATCCATAATTTGGAAATAGTAACTATTGAGTATGTCTCCTGTGTAAAATATGCAAAAATCATACACCTTTTCAAGAGTAACAGTGAATCCTGTTTGTATATAAGCTGAATGTTGCTGTTGGGTTTTGCTTTGGTTTGGTTTTGATTCTTTGTTGTTGTTGTTGTTTGGTTTATTTTGTTTGATTTTTTTAAAATGGAAAATGACACCAATGGAAATTAAAATAAGCAAACAGAAGAGATTGACTTTCTGGAATTTAAGAAAAAGCAGACAATTTATACATTATGTATCAACAGATGTAAATATCTATTTAACAGAGTGTTCTTCTTCCTGTGTCCTCACTGTAAATGTAGACAGAAAGCTCCTATGCTTGCTTAATGGCAGTTTCCAGTGTGGTCTCAGACCTTGCCATTTGCTTCTGGAGAATACTGTCTGTGTAGCTTGCAATGTCACAATCTCTTCTATATTTCTTCATACCTGAACAGATAATAACACCTCCATGAGCTGTCAAGTCTCCAGTGGCAGATTGAACAGAATTGAATTGTACTAATTGAATTCTAGTATTTAATTCTGACTTTCTGATAAAACTGGCACCTGTACACAGGCTTGCAGCCTAATGCCCAGCTCCAGAACAAAGTGAATCTGTTACAGGATCAATTGGTTCATCATCCTAAACCCCTACAGAAATTTGGTTCCAGAGCTGTGGCCTTGTGTCCATATTTACAGCTGCAAATAAAACAGGCAGCTATGGTCCTGAGGAGACTGCCCAGCTGTCTCGGCCCAGCTTAGTTTACTAGTGTGGACATAGCCTGTCCTATTTTATCTCAAAACATGATTGTGTATCCTGGGTGTGTGGAAGTCCTCTACAAGGCATGTTTTGTTTTGATTTGTTTTGGTTTTTGTTTTTTTTTTTTGTTTGGTTTTTTTTTTGTCAGAGACAATCTTGTGAGGAACAGAGTTAACCTGACTTGGAAAAACACAAATTACTTAAAGAAAAAAAAAAGTATATTGATTTTATTTTTTTTTTTATTTAATATAAACAGAAATACTTCTGGATACAACTAGAGAAACCTCAGAGATTGGCTGGATCACCCACCCTTCTGATGGGGTAAGTATTTCCCTTGTCCTCTTTAATCACACCTCTGCTGGGAAGGCATCTCTTGAAGAAAAGGGAACTGGAGGCAAGGAGACTTGTTTTATGGATTTTGTCCATACAAACAATTTGAACACAATATGTTGTGCAAAGACAGATTGTGAAGAGACCAAGATACTGGGTGAGATGCTATTGTGACCTCCTTACATTCTTCTGTCCATACTCCTTCACAAACATTCACGAGGTCTCCATCTATCCCTCCACACAGATAGGGTAGGATAAAATGAATAGAATAGTTGAGTTTGAAGGTACCTACAACGACCATCTAGTCCAACTGCCTGATAACTTCAGGGCCAATCAAAAGTTAAAGCATGTTATTAAAGGCATTGTTGAAATGCCTCTTCAACACTAACAGGCTTAGGGCATCATACCCAGGGCCTCATACCTATTCTGTAAAGCTAGTTGAGTCTCTAAGGAGGAGTTTCTCCTACAGCTTCATGCAGTAAACTACTTCCACTCCTCCCTGTCTTTACCTTGTGCCTTCTTCCTGGCTCAAAACAGATCCTGGACTGTCCCCATAGTGGCCATACTGAGTTGTCTTTTGTGTATTGGAGATGGCAGTGCAAAGCTCCAATTGTGATAAAACTGGGTGTTATGCTTTAATGTTTCCTCTGAAGAACAGTGTCCCGTTTCTGTTCCATTTGTTTGTGTTGTGTATCTTGTCTCTGGAGATAGGAGATGAGGAAATAGGAGGGAACAAAGTACGACTCTATTTTTGAGATCCTCAATGCCATGTGGCAGGCTTGCATGAATTATGTTTTCTGTCACAACAGTTATTACTTGAAAGCTTTAGCAGCTCTTCTTTGCAGTGTCATAATCTGTCCTGTCTAGAGTGCTGTGCTGCTCATGCCATCAGCAAGTTAAACTCTAGTCACAGACACAGCAAGGAGAAGGGAGAGGAAGTCCCGTCCTGTATTTTTGATGCAATCGACCACTGTATCCATCCTTTTCCTACTATTTCTTCTTTCTTTTCTCTCCCACATATCCCTTACAGTGGGACGAGGTGAGCGTCCTGGACGACAAGAAGCGCCTGATCCGAACCTTTGAGGTGTGTAACGTGGCTGAGCCAGGGCAGAACAACTGGTTGCGCAGCCACTTCATCGAGCGGCGCGGAGCGCACCGGGTCCACGTCCGCCTCCGCTTCTCCGTCAGGGACTGCGCCAGCATGCGCACGGTGGCCTCCTCTTGCAAGGAGACTTTCACCCTCTACTATCACCAGTCTGAGGCTGACGTAGGCTCTCGGGAGCTGCCGGAGTGGCGTGAGGGCCCCTGGACCAAAGTGGATACCATTGCAGCTGATGAAAGCTTTTCCCAGGTGGACAGCACCGGGAAAGTGGTAAAGATGAATGTTAAAGTGCGTAGCTTTGGGCCACTCACCAAACACGGATTTTACCTGGCCTTCCAGGACTCGGGAGCGTGCATGTCCCTGGTGGCAGTCCAAGTCTTCTTCTACAAGTGCCCAGCTGTGGTGAAAGGATTCGCATCCTTCCCTGAAACTTTTGCTGGAGGGGAGAGGACCTCGCTGGTGGAATCGCCAGGGACGTGCATAGCAAACGCGGAAGAAACGAGCACAACGGGCTCTTCAGGTGTTCGGTTGCACTGCAATGGAGAAGGGGAATGGATGGTGGCCATTGGACGATGCACCTGCAAAGCTGGCTACCAGCCTGTTGACGATGAACGAGCTTGCCAAGGTGAGAGATCCTTTTTCCCCACCCCTTAGGCAGCCATTTCTTTGATTAGTAGCTCTCATCATTTGTCAGAAGTTCACAGGGTGAGGAGATTAAATGATTTCTCACAAAGAATGCTCACTGGCAGCTTCTTCCGACACTTCTAGTCCCTCAACTGGAGCTGGAGTTACCACTTCTTGGTGCTAAGAACCTGACTGGAAACTCCATTCATGCCTTAAATCCAGCTGACAGAGACAGCCAGTTAGGCTACGTGTGGAGAATTATCAAGAGTTGCAACCAGCCAGATCAAACATAGTTCCACTTCTTCACCAAGAGACAAGCATTATAGGAGCAGAGCTGAGCCCAGAGTTAAAACACTCTACTGTCTTAACTAGTTTGGGTCCTTTTTCTAGTGCTGTTGGAACTAGTGATAAAAAAAAAAAAGGTGTGTGTTGGTGGGGGGAAGGCAGCAGTGTGGTCATGGAACAGAAAACATGCAACAGAGATCAGTGAGCCTGGCTTGGTAAGAAGAAACAGTCAAGATGGTATTATCACCACCTCTAATGTACTCTCTGCCCTGGGGCCCATGGTATTTTTGGTGAAATGATTGAAGGAGGAAGTGGAATAAATTACATATCACCCAGTCATGGTAGTGGGTCAAAATCTGGCCAAGCCTGAACACCATGACTGTCTTTCTGTGTCAAGCCTAAGACAGTTTGTTACAACCAGCATAAGCAGTTTGGACAATGATTTTGTGTATGATGGTCTGGTGCTTTCTTGGTTTTAATATGCATCTACTGAAGATCAACAATGTAGAATGTTGCCACACTGCACTTAGTACCCTAAAAAAATAAATGTAATGTATTACATATTTTATTTGTTAAATTAATATAATTAACATATTTAATATATTAAATATATTTATTTAAAAAAAGAAATGTAATTATCCTGCTCATCATGAAAGAAATGTGTATACATTGATATAGAGCTGCCCTTGAGACAGAAGGCTCAGGCAGACGTAGAGCAGCTCTTTAAGGCACTAAAATTTGTTGTCAGTATCAGTTGCATGGTTAGTTCACAATCCAAATAAACTGCCAGTCCATTTTTTAGTGTTAGGTAGCAGTCTTCAGCACTCAAAAAATTGGGAAATTAGGCTTTGCAAATAAAATAGTCTTTTTTAAAAAAATCCATCTTCCTTTTTTTTTTTTTTTTTGTAGCATTTAATGAAAGCTGATTGCAGCCCTCTTAGCACAGAAACTGGAGATAGACATTTCTTCTAGTAACAGTATGTTGCTGTCCTGTCTGAATGAAGCCCAGTTCAGCTAGTGTAGTTTGTCCCCTTGCTTGGTGTTTCTTTGCATATAGGACTTTTCCTCTGTACAATCTTCCTTCCTCAGAACAGAAGTACCCTGTCATATATAGTTGCTGCTGTGTTTTGTATGAAATACAAATGCAATAGCCCAAAGGCAGAATTCTACTGATGATATCCTGCATATAGCTTTTCTTAATAAGACTGAAGATTGAACAAAAGATATGAAGGAGAAGCAGTCTTCCTTCTTACACTTTAGTAGAAGAGTGTGTGGGCATTGCCTTCCCCCTCACCATATGGAAGCCTGTGGAGTCCTTCCTGGACCAGCTGTTATCTCTTTATTTAGATCAAAGAATCTGACAAGAACCATTCTGAGCCGAGAGATAAAACCCCCTTTTTTTTTTTTTTTTTTTTTTCCTGCCCCTTATCATGAGTTAAGGTACTTCCTTTCCTTAGTTTCATAAGACTGCCTGCTGTTTCTTACTATGTGGACAATTTCTTCATCTAAATAGAGGAGTAAAACAACATCCTTTAGTAAGCACCCTAGGTGATGTGTAGACTTTTTTTCCCTACTAGTTCCAAAAATTCTGGACTGACTGGCTATTCCCTCGAGTCTTCTCTCAGATGATAAAATTCCTTACTGAAAACAGTTGTTCCTGGATTCCATCCCCACAAGCCATTCTACAATACATGTCTCCTGGGATTCATTGCCCACTGCTCAGAATCTCCTTTTAGCTAAATGTCAAGTGGGATTTAAGTAAGCAGATGCTTTTGAAAATATTACTTAGAGTTCATGACTGGGACATTTTAAAAGTATTTTAGAAGTGACAGTGTGGAGAAGAAAGAGAAATAACTTTTTGATAAAGTGCTATGCTGACTTCCAAATGAAGAAGCAGGCTCTTACCCTGAAAATCACTGAAGCTGGACTATTAATTTAATAGGAGAGTTTATATTTTGTTTTCTTTCAATTCAAAATACAAATAATTCCCAATCAGTTCTGCCAATCAAGTTCCATGCCTGTCTTTCTATTCATGCCATAGCAGTATCCAATGTGATGTTTGTCCCACATCACTAAAAATATGCCTTTGCTGTAGCAATATACCCCTACATCTGTCATTGCCCTCCAGCTATCTACCTGCTGTTTCTGTAGCTCAGGGGACTGACTTTTTATCCAGCTTTGATGTTCAAGGGAGATAATAACAGGAATATAGGAGAAAAAACATATGGCTACACATAAATATGGAACCATATTTAGAAAGGGATAGAGTGGAGGGAGCTATTTCAGTCATGAGACTGGGG
>JAOEGS010005607.1:3289-17450 GCA_025447755.1 Corythornis vintsioides
CTGCCCAGGGCAGGGGTGGAGTCCCTGTGACCCCTGGAGGGGTTTCCAAGCCCCCCATGGAGCTGTGGTGCTGAGGAACAGGGGGCAGTGGTGCCCTGGCAGTGCTGGGGGGTGATTGGGCTCCATGATCTTGAAGGTCTCTTCCAACCAGAATAAGCAGCAACACAGACTCAGAGCCAGATGCCTGTGGGTTGTCAACATTGTCTGGCCAGCCACAGATATTCTGTGACAAGAGAGGGGGTTTTGGAGCCCAAACAGATGCTGTAAAGGCAGCATTTGAGGGGATGATCAGTAACCTGTGGTTTTCCATGCCTGTTGGGTTTGGAGAAATAAGGTGGGGAGGGGAAAGGAGCCATCTGAAGAGCTGTGGGGGCACTGGGGGGGTGTAATTAAGCTGATTGAGCTTCTTGCTAAGGGCTGGATGCCCAGCTGTGCCTAGTCTTTGCTAGAAGGAGCTGAATTGCTTTGGTTAGAGTTGGAGCAGCTGGTGAGAAGTCCTGCAAGAGGTGAGAAGCTGCATCCCTGGCTTTGTGTCAGAGCCCTTTGGAGCTCTAAGAGAGAGAGAGAGTTCATCTCAGTGCAGTGGAGAGTTCTGATGTGTTTAGTGGGGATTCCACCCCCCCTGTGTGGGCTCTGGCAGCCCCCCTGTTTCAGGACAGGAGCTGTCAGCTCTCCAAACTCCTGAAGGGAAGAGTGCAGGCAGGGAATGCAGCAGGCAGGGAATGCAGCAGCAGCAGCAGCAGCAGCAGCAGGGAATGCAGCAGGCTTTTGGTGAGTACATTCCAGATGAAATGAGTTGTGTAGGTTTTATCCAATCCTTGGCTGAGATTTAATTCTGAATTGCCTTTGGACATGGGTTTCATTCTGAATGGAGCTGAGGGCTGTGGAGCAGGGACTTGCAGCTGCAGGGAGCTGAAGCCTGTGCTGGCTGCAGGCTGGGAGCAGATGCTGCTGCAGCAGTGAGAACACACTCTGCTTTTCCCCCCAGTTCACCCCAGCTTGGAAATGTCAGCACCAGAGTGAAGTGGAAGCTGCAGAGCTGTCTCTGGAAATCACCTCCAGTTTGCTGAAGACCTCTTTGCTTTGGGCTGCTAAAGCCACTGCAAAGGGTGTCAGGAGATGGCCCCATTCTGAACAGCTTCCCAGTGCCTCTTGGGTTTCTTCTTCTCTTGGTCTCCTGGAGGTTTTTCCTCTGGGGACTGTGCAGAGGGGAAGTGTCTTTGGGCCATGGGAGTGTGGGAAGGTTATCCCTTGAACCAGAGGCTGAAGAATTCCCTTCTGGGAGAGGGAGAAGAGCTTTTTTTCTCTGCAGAGCCAGCTCTGCCTGGGTATTGAGGTGGTTTTATTGCTTTCAGAAGTGTTGAATTGCATCAAGGAGCAGGGGGGTGAGAATGTATTTGCATGGGGTTGTTTGATACACTTGAGAGGTTCCAAATCTCCAAGGAGTTTGAAAGAAACTGCTCTAGACATTTAATTGGAACCATCTTTCATTAGTGTTGCTGCTCAGGTTTTAGCCTGAGTTTTCTTCCTGCTGGAGGGATGTTACAAAACAGAGCTGCTGGATGCCAGATAAATCCTGCTTCCAAATGCCTGCTGTATTCCATAGTTAAAGAGATGCTGTCACTTGGAGTGGATGCAAGAAAAGCAACTTGAGTGTTCATTTGAGTTTTGCTGGGCTGAAACCATTCTTGCATGGAGCAGCACTAACCAGGCCCCTTCTTTGCTGGATCCACTGACTGGAAATGCTGCACTAAAAGAAGGGGTTGGTGTGGTTTTGATTAATCTTAATTATTTTTATTCATGTATTTGTAGTGTTTTAAAGTCAGAAGTGTGACAGAAACTGAGCATTTTCAGAACAGGAGCTGGAAAAATGGACTTGTGTGTTGAAGAGATTTGAGAGCACCTAGCAGTGCAAGGTCTTTGTTTATGCTAATCTCTATTTTCTCTTGCATTCATTATTTTGCTTCTATTTTTATCCCTTAGATAAAATACCTGTATGGTTTCTTTGATCCATCTAAATGTTTTGCAAGACTTCATGCTCATTTTTTTTTTTTCCTTTCTTTTTAGTGTCTTCAAACAGATTTTCTGCCAAGGTGAGGTGGTGTGTCTGTCTCCTCTTGACCTGAAGTGTTTGATTCGTGGTAGTCATAGCCCTGACAGCTTCTTCTGTGTTTATTTCACTTCCTTGCTTAGGTTTTCACTCACAGCACAGAGGGGCAGGGTGGAAATGCTGTTGTTTATAACAGGACAGTGCTTTTCCATCATGGTTTAATCCAGTGCCTGACACAGGGGGGCTTCAATCCTTGCTCCCACTCCAGCTTCTGCCTGTGCCATGGCAGTAGCTGTTGTGTCACTGCTCAGGGCTCTGGTTTTAGCCCCTTCTCCTTGAGCAGCTCCTTTCTTCCCCCCCCCTTCCCTCCCTCCCAGCCACCACTGGAGATGTTTCAGAGCACTGAGGAAATCTGGGAGCTGAACCTCTGGTTGCATGTGTGTGATGGATGTTCCCTGTGTGCTCTGTGTAATCCAGATGCTGGTGTCTTACACTAAGAAGATTAATTTGGGGTTGGGAGATGGGTTTTTTTTTTTTGTAAACAGCAATCCAGCTCTGTGCATGGCCCTCAGAGGGGAACATGAAGATGTTTCCATGTAAACCTCTCTGACTCCAATTCTTTTTTCACTCCCGGGTCTGATCCTGGCTCCCCAGAGCAGATGTTTCTCTCGATTCTGGAGTCAGGGTTGTGAGCAAAAAGGCAGCTTGAGGTGGGGAGGAGGATTTGGAAAGGTTAAGCTCTAGGGTCACCTTTTTCCCCCTCACCTCTATTGTTTGGATTCCTGCTGCTGGTCTCCCTGGCTGACCTTGCATCCCTCCCCTGCAGGAAGCCTACAGGCTGATCTATCGCACCTACCTCAACGAGGGCTTCTGGAGCCTCTGGAGAGGGAATTCAGCCACCATGGTCCGTGTGATCCCTTATGCTGCCATTCAGTTCTGTGCACACGAGGAGTACAAGCAGCTCCTGGGAAGTTACTATGGCTTCCAGGGAAAGTAAGATGCAGTGTGGCTTTGATCCTTGCAGAGCAGGATGGAGCAGTTGGTGGGACCGTAGGCGCTGGGGAGGGAGAAGGTTGCTGCTGCTGAGGGGGGGGGGGGGGGGGCTGAGCAAAGGGTTGGGCTTCTAGGTTTGCCCAGGGGGGATCTTTGTGACAAGACCACCCTGGCATGAGCAAGAAGTGGCCTAGACATTGAGTTGACACATCCCTGTGCTGAGTGGGCAGGCAAAATGAGCTTTTCTTTGCAGGCAAAGCACCAAGGTGCAGCCTTGTGCTGTTATCTGAGCCGTGTGTGTGGCCTAAGTCTCTCTTTCTTGGGGACACAGTGTCTGAGACACCCCAAATCAGGCTTGCTGTCCCTCTCTAAGCCTAAATGCCTCGAAAGGCTGTGGCAGAGCACAGCTGCTCCAACCCTCCCCCACCCACCTCTCTCTCTGGGACCCGGGCAGGGAAGGGATTCGGGAGTTGGTAGAGTAGAGCCATCCTCAAAAGCCACGTGGTGTTTCCATCTCCAGGTGATGTGTTTGGTCTCTTCTCTCACCTTCTTCAGAGCGCTGACACCCTTCCCTCGATTCATTGCTGGCTCTCTGGCAGGCACCACAGCTGCCATGTTAACCTACCCCCTGGATATGGTCCGTGCTCGAATGGCTGTCACGCCGAAGGAGATGTAAGTGCCTGACAAAAGCAAGTACAAGACACCCTGAACAAACACAGAATTTCCCTTGAAGGTCAGATGACTTTTCTTTCCCATTTTCTGGGTCACTTCTTGCTCGGAGCCTTTGGTCTAATAAACCTCTTACTGCTGGGGGCTGAGCACTGATTAAACGACCAAAGCTCTGGTTAGTGCAGGGGCTGGAAGGCAATTGATAGTGCAAGAGCTCACCAGTAAATCCTGTGTGGGGGTTCTTTGGGAGGCCAGCTGGCACAATGCCCCCACAGGAGATTGGACAGACAGGACAGCACATTGTGATGGGGCTAAGAGAGGGAGAGCTGCTCACTGGCTTCTCCACTTGCAGACAGGCTTCTGAAATCTCTTCTGAGCTGCTCGTTGAGCTCAGAGCTGAATTAATTAATTGTTGATCCTTCAGAAAGTCCAGTTGGAAACACTACTGGTGTGTCCAGGCCCTAACCAGCAGAGATTTGCTTTTCCTGTGTCCACATGCTAGGTACAGCAATATTGTTCATGTCTTCATACGAATATCCCGAGAGGAAGGACTGAAGACATTGTATAGGGGATTTACACCCACCATCCTGGGAGTGATTCCATATGCTGGGCTTAGCTTCTTCACCTACGAGACACTGAAGAAACTACATGCAGGTAAAGGCAATTTGGTTTGCTTTCAAATGAAATGGTGTAGGCTTTTGAGATGGCTGAGTTCAGCAGGACAAGTCCTTTTCCCTGAAGCCCTGAAGTTCTGTGCTTGTGGAGGATGCCTTGTGCCTCTCTCCCCAGTTCCACTGTGAGGAAGCCAAGCTGCAGAACAGCAGCTTCTGCCTCAGCAGAATGAGAAGGTGCAAGCCCTGGGGTGCAGGAGGACTTGGTTACAGCTCACAGCCAGGCTGGGAACAAAAGTCCTCAGGAGCTCTGGCACTCGGGACACCCGCTTGCCCTTCCTGGTGCATTTCTTCCAAGAAGCTTTCTACCACTCTGCTCCTTTTCCCTCCCCAGATCACAGTGGGAAATTGCAGCCATCCCCTCCAGAGAGGCTTTTGTTTGGTGCCTGTGCAGGCTTGATTGGCCAGTCAGCTTCTTACCCCCTGGACGTGGTTCGCCGGCGAATGCAGACGGCCGGGGTGCTGGGACACACCTACAGCTCCATCCTGCTCACCATGCAGGAGATTGTGAGGGAAGAGGGACTCATCCGTGGCTTGTACAAAGGCCTCAGCATGAACTGGGTCAAAGGTCCCATTGCAGTGGGAATCAGCTTCACAACCTTTGACCTCACCCAGATCCTGCTCCGTAAACTCCAGCACAGCACTAAGGGGGAAAGGTAGTAACTTCAGCCCCTGCTGCAGCACCACGTGTTGAAAGAGCAATGCTAATGTTCCCTCACTTTGTACCTGCTCTTCCTGCAGCTCAACTTACCTTTCTTGTTTGGTTGGGTGTGGGTTTTTTTTTTTCCCCTGTCGTTGATGGATTGATTTGGGTTTTTTTTTTTTTGCTTCCTAGTGAGCCTCTGAGTTCTTTGAAAACCTTGACCTGAAACTAACTCTTCTAAACAAAAGTCTTCTTGGAGTTCTGCAGCACTGAGTCCTCTTAAAGTAGCTGCCTCACCCTTCTGTGTTACTCTTTGATATACCAGGAGTTGGAGCCTCTCAAACAAAAGTGTGCTGCTGCTGGCTCCTCACCTGGTCTCTCTGGGCAGATGAAGTGGTGAATGATGAAAGGATTTGGTGCTGTTGGAATTGACCCCCTGAATCTGGGGAGTGACTGCTGCTCCTGGTAGGCAGTTTATAGTTATGGAACACGTGTTAGCTGGAGGCAGTCTGCCAAGTGCAATATTCCAGTTAGCCTGGAGGGAATTCCCAATTCCTCTGACCCCATAGAACAGGACACAACAGGATCCAGCAGGTCCAGGTCACTTCTTCTGCTCTGGAACTTGAACGTGAGCTCTGCTTGGAAATGCTGCCCTTTTCCCAAACGTTCTTCTCACTTCTCACTTGAGTTGCATAAAACATCCTTTGCTTGAGCTGTCCCTCTGAGATTACCAAAGACTGTAGCCAGCAGGGGAGGGAAGCTCTTTGTGCTGTTGTGAGCTGTGTTCTCATGTCTGTTGTCAGTGTTGTTGAGCAGGGGCAGTGCTTGGATTCCCAAACTGGCTGGAATCCAACGACCCTGGTGCTTCCTGGCTGCCCCCAACCCTTCTGTTGTTGTCCTGGTCTCAGAGGCAGCCTTTTCATCAGCCTGTCCTGTTGATGCACTGGAAAGGGAAGTGTTACACACTTACAAGACTAAGCAGTTTTATCCTTTCAGTATTATTGTTGCTGCTTTGTGCACCATGCAAGAACAAACATCTCAGACACCTCTCTGGTGAGTACAGCCCTGTAGTTGTCTTGAGCTGCTGGCCCTGCTGCTGAACAACCTCCTTGTCTTTTGGTGCCTGCTGTGTAGGTGGCACCACCTCCATTCCTTATTCCACCTCTAAAACCACTTGCTTTGATTCCTGGAGTTACTCTGGACTAACTGGGCCCTTGGCAGAATGGGCTCCAGACCCAGTATTGACCCTTCAGAAATGTATATACAGTGCCAATCATTTCCAGTTGCAATTTGAAAGTGAATGGTAAAGTAACTTTCAGTGGTTCTGTTTCAGCTCAGTTTTCAGGGAAATGAAGGGTTGGGTTTTGTTTCATGCTCCCTTTCTCTATTAAATTTGGAGTGCAAGAGAGGTCAGAGCAAACTTTAGACTTCTTGGAGAATCACATTACATAAGCCAAGATTAAAAATCCCTTCTCAGTCTGTAATGTATAAAAGAGAAAATAAGGCATCATTGAAAAGCTGCCCTTTTCTGGTGTCTGTATTTTAGCTGTTGTAGCTTGAGCCTTGGGTCATGGCTTAATTAATGGGAATGGAGGTAATTGCACAATTGGTAGGAACAGCTTTTTCCTTTCTTTTGCCTTTGCACTTGTTCTTTGGAGCATCACTTGCTTCTAATGCCAAATATTTCCCTAGGGATTGAGCACCTGCACTTCCATTTGGAAGACACACCCTGAAGTGTTGGTGTGTGTGGTGTTCCCAGCACAGGGGGATGGAGCACTCACTCTTGGTGTGGATGGGGGGGGGTGGGGGGGTGTTCCCCTCAGTCATTTCTGCCTCCCAGCCCACAGATGGTGATTTCTGTTCTGAAACTTGCCTGCAGTCACTGCTTTACCTACAGAAATACTGGCTGTGTTGGAAGTGTCTTTAGGGGGGATAGCCATGGACTCTCTGGGTGTTTTGCTCCCATTGCTCATGGAAGGTGTTGAGCTCTTCATTTGAGTGAATCTGTTTGCAGTCCTTTGCAAGAGCTCTGATTTCTTGTCTCCAATGGAGAAGCCAATTAGTTCTGCTCGTGTCTTCATCTTGTCTGAGTCAGTGTGAAAATCCTGAGGCACTTCCATCCTGCTGCAAACCAAAGGTACAGAGCAGCAGCCAGGTGTGGCAGCAGTGTGTGCACGTGTGTGTGACCCTGTGTACACCCCACACCCAGCTCCCTCAGCTTACAGGCTCAAAGCACCATCCTTTCTGCACAGCCAGTGGGCACCAGCTGAAGGTGAGGGGAAGCTGAACTGTGCCACCCAAGCTAGAGCAGGCTCCTTGCTCCCCAGTGCAGGAGCTGCCAAACATCCCTGAACCCCTGTGGCTCGTTCCTCCTGGGTCCTGACTGAGAAAAAGGATCTACACTGGATGGCAAACCTCTTGTCTGGGACTGAGAGGGAGGGCAGGTCTGCTCAGGGGACCTTCTGCTGCCTCAGGAGTGCAGCTTGTG
Source organism: Corythornis vintsioides (assembly GCA_025447755.1). NCBI lineage: Eukaryota > Metazoa > Chordata > Aves > Coraciiformes > Alcedinidae > Corythornis > Corythornis vintsioides. The sequence goes on from JAOEGS010005607.1 coordinate 10,804, forward strand.
GATGAAATGAAGGGGAAAGCCACAAAGGAGGCAGCTCCTGGCTGCCTGACCCTGGCATCACCCACCTCCCAGCCTGAGGGCTGGCTGAGAAACCAGCCCTGGAGCACAGCCAGCCTGGGAAGCACTGGACTCACAGAAGTTGCTCCTTCATTAGCAGCTGCCCCTGATTTGAATTCAGTGGAATTTTAGCCAAACATGGTTTCCAGGCTGAGTTGTTTTGTTCAGAGAGGGATCTTTGGATTCGCTCTGGAATGGTTTTGGTGCTTTTGTTTCTTGGGCAAATGTTCAGAGTAACTGTTACTGCTTTGGGTTCTTTTAAATAGTTGGGGTTTTTTTTCTTGGTCTTCTCCTCTGATTTGAATGTAGAAAAAGAGAAACAGAGTGTTCTCTTCTCTTAATCCTTGTGTGAACTGACACATGTTCCAGATCTCTCTGCTGCATGGAATGAGTGCCCAGGGAGTTAGGGACATGATTTGGAAAGGAGGGGTGTCTGTGTGCTGGCCATGGGGGTCCATGGCCATGGGGGTCCACTGCCTTGAGCCCTGAGAAGGAAAAATCTCCCAGGAATATTCTCTAGTCCTTCTTTAGAGCTTTTTTACTATCACAAACTCACCATTTTTCCTTTTGTTCCTCTCAGATTCTTTGCTTTTATTTTCAACTCACATTTCTCCCTGGTCCTTATTGCATCACTGCCAAACAGTAATTTGTGGGTTTGATTTTTTTTTTTTCTTGGCTACTTGCTCTCCACCCCTCCCCTCCCACTTCTGCACCTTTAGTCCTGCACTAGCACTTGGAGAAAAATCAGGTCCAATGAAATGCATCCAAAAGGACAACACTGCAGGGTTCACAGCAATGCCCAAACACCACAGAGAGGCTTCCTGCTGACACAGGCTGGGGTTCCTGAGAGGTGGGCAAAAGGCTTCTGGAAAGGTTCTGGAGCTCTCTGTTCAGCTTTCACTTCTCCAATCACCTTCCCTTCACAGGCTGTGAAGTGCTGCTGCTTCTTGGTGATCCCTCTTGGCACCTCCACGGGATGCCCACTTGTGTGTGGCTGTTTGTTGGGTAGGTAGCTCAGAGGGAACCTCTCCTTCTGGGAGCCTTGGAGGGCCACTTAGGGAACTGGGAATATGTGGAAGGTGGGACCCGAGCTGGCTTCTTGAAACCCATTTGCCCCGTGTGCCCCCTGCAGACCTGTGCCAAGCTGGTGGTTGGCAGGACCAGGGGGGAAGGATCAGGAGAGGAGTCAGAGCCTCCTGAGGCATGAAGGCCCTGGGGTGGGTGCTGTGGTGCAGCATTGGTACGTGGGGAGCTCTCCCCAACCAGTTCCTTAGCTTCTGTGGGCAAACTGTGCTACTTGTGTCTGACTTCTTCCCAACTCCTGCCTGGAAGGACCCGAGCACTCTCAATTCCACCCTCTGCTGTCTTCAACACAGCAGCAGATGAGGCAGGGAAGGAAAACTGTGAGCAAAAGCACTGTGGCAACCCTGAGTGAGCCTGCTGCTGCTCCTGGGTGGGCAGGAATGGGAGGGAGATGGGGGGGGGGGGATCCTTCCCGTGCTGCTTCCCCAGAGCCAGCGTGTGGGTTGTGGAGCCTCCCTGCATGGGCTGGGCTGGAGGAGAAGGAGCCTTCCTCCAAACCAGCCTTGGTTCCAGTTGGAGGGGCTGATTCCTCTCGTGTCAGGCACCCCAGGGTTCCCAGCACCCCTCCCTGCTGAGTGGTCTATGCATATTTTAGCACAAACACTGTCAAATGCCTTCGTCGAGACGTGTCCTCACCACCCGGGGGTGTGTGTGTGTGTCAGTTTTGACTGCTTTTCTTGGATCTGGAGTTCTATTTTATTGCAGTGAAGACACTTTGTTATAGAATGTTTATATATTTTAAGATTTGTGCCAAGAGAGGATGTATATTTAATAAAAAATGAAAATGGATTTTGCAGGCTCTTCCCAGCATGTCTCCTGCTCACGGGGGAGAGGGGCCTGGCACTGCTGGGTGGAATATTCCAGTTATTGGGGATTAAACACGAGGGGGGCAGGGGGTACCAGCTGTGGGGTTTGCTCTGCCCCCAAGCACACAAGTCCCCTGTGCACGGAGCTCCCTCCAGAGCAGGCAGGTGGGTGCTTTGGGCTGTGTGTGGAAGTTGGGAGAAGCTCAGAGGAGGGAAAGTGACTCTGATGCTGTCTCAAAACCTGTGGCTCCCCCAGAGGAACCCTGAGCTGTCCCTGTCCCCAGCACCAGCGTGGGATGGGTGTGCAGTGGCAGCAGGTGGCACTGTTGGCTCAGCCATGGCCCAGTGGCTTCCCCACAAGTTGGGGATCCCCTGGTTGCTACTCAGCCCTGGGGGCTTCTGCTGCTTTCGGCTGCATTTCAGGTCCAGTGTGGATGTGGCTCTGCAGAGCCTTGCAAGGTGGGAAAGTCTCAGCAGTGACTGCAGGTCCAGCCCTGCCAGAGGAGCATCCCAAGCCTATGGCAAAGGCAGGGCAGAGCTGCTGCCCTGCTTGTGCATCCCAAGAAAAGGAGAATTCCACTGGCCCTTGCAGGAAGCTTGGAGAAGGCTCCCTGTCCACATCCCCTGATCCAGCTGCATCCTGACCCTGCCAGCTGAGGGGATCAGCCCTGCTTTTGTCTTTCAGGCTCCCTGGTGTGGAGGGGTGCCCACCTGGGTTGGTTTGGGCTGCCAAGCACTGAGAGCTGGGATGAGAAACTTCCCAGAGCAGCTCTGTGGGATGCAGGCCAAAAGGGGATCTCAATTTGGAGGGAAGTGGGGTTGGGAGGCAGAGCTCACCACTTCCCTCTGTGCCAGGTTCTCACCACTTCCCTCTGTGCCAGGGCATGAAGGAGAAGCTCCAGGAGATGCCCCCCAGCCAGAGGCCTCTTGCCAGGTGCAGCTCAGCGGGCACCAAAGGTGGGTTTGCACCAGAGGAGCCGGGGCTGGGTTGGGTGGGGACTCCCAGTGCCAGTCTGAACCTGGGTGCCAGCAGAGCCTGTGCAGCAACACTTGGTGCCAGCTGGTCCCCTTGCTCCTGCCCCTGCCCCGTGCAGTGCCCTGTTCTCAACACAGCACAGCTACAAAGAGCGAGTCCCGGGGAGAGGAAAAGATGGGGGGGCTCTTTCATTTTATTTGATGTGGCCCAATTTCAGTGCCTGTGGATCTGTCTGCTGCTCTTGGCTAGTCTATCAGTCATTGTCCCTGCCTGAGAGGGTCACGTCTGGGCAGATCTCAGGGGAGGAACTGTCTGCATGTCTGAATGCAGCACAACCCCGGGCCCTAGCAACCGGCCTCCCGCCGCCCAGGCCTCCCTGCCAGCTCAGCCCCCGGCTGCTTCCTCCACATGCTCCAGGAAAATTAGATAAATGAGCCATCAAGGCACTTGGGCTCGTTTTTAATGGGATGGTGCAAGCTGGGGACGAGTCCCTTCTGCATCCTGAGCCCCCCCCACCCCCTCCTGGGGTGGGGGGTGGTGGGGGGGAAATCTTCCTTGCACCTTTCCACCCACATCCAGCGCTGCCCGAGCCAAGTTCCCCCTGGCCCTGCACTGGTTCATGGTGCTGCTCTGGGCTCTGCTGTTTGCAAATGCACCATTTCCCTGGAATTTCTCTGTGGAAAGGACTTGGAGTGTCCAAAGCTGGAGTGCTTGGGAAGCAGTCAGAGGAGGGCTGTCCGGATTAGCTGTGTTAACACCGGGCTGCTGCTGCCTTATCTGGGCCCTTAGCAAGAGGGAATTAAGACCATTACAAGGCTATCAAATAGGATCAGAGCCCCTCTCCCTTTCTCTGAGCAGCCCAGACCTGCTAATCCTTTTTCATGCAGCTGGACCAGCACCCACTGTGTGGTGGGGAAGAGCTCAGCTGAGATGGACAAAGGGCTGTGCCCCCCCCCTCCCCGCCATCCTCCCCCTGCAGCCACCAGTGCTCCCAGCAGCATTGTACCAGCCTGGGTGTGATCCCAGTGCCAAGGGGGCAAAGAGTCTGGGACCAGGCACTGAGTTGGGCTGTGATGTGTGTCTGGGAGTTCTCCCCCTTGAGCAGGATGAGGCCGAGGGGTTTGTTTCATCACAATAACCTGTACTGGGCTTTGCATCTTGCCCAAGGGCAGCTGCCTTCATGCCACAGGATCCCTGTCCTGTGTGAGGGGCTTTGGGCCACAAAGTGCAAAGAAAGCAGCAGCTTTTGGGGTGGCAAAACAGACTCGGGGTTACTTTATTTCTAAAACTGCCAACAGCTGAGGCTGCTGGGCCTGAGGGTTTCACACAAAGCAGGGGGATGACCCCAAGGAGCTCCAACCCAGCCAGGCAGAGAAAACTCCAAATTCTGTGCTGTCAAGATGTTTTTGTTGCTGCTGAGGTTGGTGAGAGCCTGGCCCAGGGTGCCCAGAGAGGTGGTGGCTGCCCCCCCTGGCACCATCCCAGGGAAGGCTGGGGGGACTCTGAGCACCCTGCTCTAGTTGCAGATGTCCCTGCTCCCTGCAGGGGGGTTGGACCTGATGAGCTTGGAAGGGTCTCTTCCAACCCCAAGCAGTCTGTGATGATTCTATGATGATGAAGCCAAGCTGCTGCTCCAAGCTGGCTGTGAGGTCTCCACCACACAAGGGTGATCCCCACCCAGTCCTGGCAGAAGCTGCAGCCCTCCAGGAAAATGCAGCAGCAGTGTCCCAACGTCAGGTCAGAGCAGGCAGCAGCAAACCTGGCTGAGGGGCTTCTGCTCCTCCACCACCACCACACAGGGCCAGGAGAGGGAAGAGGGACTGGAGGGACACAGCCCAGGGCAGGGGCTGGACAGAGCAGGCACAGTGGTGATTGGCATCAGGAGCAGGTGATGCCCATCCTGGCCCAGATGCCATCATGCTGAGAGAGCTGGTGGCAGAAACATCCCCGTGTGTGTGTGTCCACATGTGCCACCAGCACATGTAAAGGGGAAACCAGCCAAGAGAGAAGCCAGGGGACCAGCAGCTTGGGCACCAACTGCACCATGAGGCACATCCCAGTTCCCCCCAGTCAAGAGGTTGCCAGGTACTGGTGGAAGTAGAGACCAAAGAGGCTGGTGACAACCTGGCAGGCGGCCACCCACCAAGTGAGGAAGGCAAAGAGTCCACGGAGGAAGGGTGGGGTGAAGATGCTGCCCAAGATGCCCAGGACCTGCTCCACTGCAGCGTGCACGTCCTCCCCATCCTGCCTGCTGGGCTGTGGCAGAGCTGCCCCTGCTGCTGGAGAGGGCAGAGGGGACTCTGGGTACAGCCCCCACGAGTGGTGCCCTGTGGGACAAGAGAGGACAGGGCTGCAGTGCTGGGGGAAGAGTTGGACTCTTCCAAGCAGCACCATTCTCCAACTCCAGGCTTCCCCACATTCCCCTCGTGCCTTACCCAGTGTCTTGAGGAGCAGGGTGCAGTGGAGGGTGAGGATGATGGGTCCCAGGTACTGCAGGCTGACCACGGAGATGTAGCAGTAAATCCTTGTGATCTGTGGGCAAGTGGGATCAGCAGGAGGCCAGGAGCTGTGCCCAGACCCCTGTTCCCATCCCAACTCCCCCATCCTGACCTTGCTCTGGATCTCCAGGGCTGTGATTCGTCCGGCCTCCTTCCTCATCTGCTCCACCCAGCGCTCAGCCAGGCCCAGGTAGGCCTGGAGGTGATGCCGGGTGACGACCACACGCAACAGGCAGAGGCCAACGATGGTCCAGAGGCGTGTGGTGTTGTAGGCAGAGTCTGACATGCTGAGCCAAGAGGAGGGGGTTGGCAGGGAGATCTTAGGGTCCAGACCCACCCTGCCACCCCACGGGGTGTTGGAAGGGGAGAGGTGTTGGGAGAACAGGGGTGGGGGGGGCTACTGGTTTTAAAGGAGGTGGACTGGTGCACCCGTGCCTCAGTTTCCCCTTGGAGCAAGGATACCAGACCTGCTGCTGGTGCCCCACTTACATCTGCACTGTCTGCTTGCCCATGGGTGCGTGGAGCAGGAAGTCCCGTGAGATGGGCTTGATCCACATCACCACCACGAGGACAGGGGCCAGGAAACTCAGGTGGAGCAGGACCCTGTAGCAAAGAGACCTCCATACAGCCTGGTGTCCCCTGCTCCCTCCATCCCTCCATGAGATCAGTCCTTACTCACACCCCCTCCACCTTCACCCACTACCAAACCTCCTAGCCACCCTGCAGCCACAGAGTCCTCACCCCCAGGATTCCAGCACCCACCCCCTCTCCTCCTTCCCCACCCACAGAGGTCACCCAACTGTGTCAGGGGCCTGTCAGCTGCCATCCGGAGAGCATCCAGGTGTGTCTGGGCCAGGCGCAGCCCTGGGAAGGTCAGGCAGGCTCCCAGGAAGGAGCACAGGGCCACCAGTCCCAGCTTGAAGGCCAGCTTGGTGAGGGGCAAGCTGTGGAGAGAGAAGGTAATGCAGGGTGGACAGGTCAGACCCACCCGTGAAGGGCTCACAACCCAGAAACCCTTTTTCCCTCCCTGTCCAGTTGTCAACTCACATCCACTCCCAGCCCCGCTGCTTCAGGATGCTCTCCAGGTTGCTGCTGACACCAGCCAGCCCTGCAGAGAGCAAATCATAGAATGTCAGGGGTTAGAAGGGATCTAGAAGATCATCTAGTCCAACCCCCCTGCCACAGCAGGGGCACCCAGACCAAGTCACCCAGGAACAGATCCAGGTG